>OMLP01021086.1:1687-12856 GCA_900302685.1 Spondyliosoma cantharus
TAACCCCCACTGCTGCCCTGCACACACACACACACACACACACACACACACACACACACACACACACACACACACACACACACACACCGTCGGCCCTTACACTGGCTCTACACACTGAATTCATTATCCTATTAGACCATAGCTCAGGCACTGCGGCTAGTGTGTGTAAACAGATGCACGTTTATGAGAATGTGTCTGTGTGTGAGCATGGACGGATGCACACACACACGCACACGCACACACACACTCAGAAATTCTCATATTGCCAGTTGCCTGCTGTTGATGGGTCAGTTAGCTTTAACGCAGTATATGTTATGAATAATATAAATCACATCTTGTTCTTCTACTGATTCCACATTACTGTCAATCTACTGAGCCTATCATCATTTTTCTTTATGTCTCTCAGTGAGAATCACGACCCAAGGACATCTGCCTGTTCTACTCACCTATCAGATGATGACAATAAAGGTACCATCCGTTGGTCCCCAGCACGGGTGACACATTCTTCGGCTGTGTTGTTTTTACAGTGCCATTGTATTTTTTTTTTTTTAAAGAAGGTAATCTATTACATTATGAGAATCAGAATCAGAATCAATCCTTTAATGTCCCGCAGACGGGGAAATTTATTTAAGTAATTGAGTAATATCATAATATAATTTGCGTTCTTGTGTTGTATGTTATTAGCCTGTAATTCACCATAACTGCTGCCTAGCTTTACCAATTAAAAAATAGTTAAATAAGGATTTTGTATATAAAAAAATATTCTATTGTTTAGTTTATTTTGTGAGAAGGGAGATATAGAGTAGACACAAATCTACAAGAACACTAACAACAACAAAAAGATCCAAAGCTATGCTCAATTATGGTCTTTAAAGATTGAAGGTTCCTATGGCAAGGCAATATCATAGTTATAACACACAGTAAAGTATCATAAATAAAATTACACTGAAGGAAAGGAGGAAAAAAATAGCAAAATTAATATTTAGAAAGGAAAGAACAGTGATAAGCCTACACACCAAATGTTTCTTTGTATTTGTATTATCTCATAATTAATCTACTGGCTTCTTAAAAATTGTATTTATCTACTTAATGACCTGCCTGTGTTAATTTCTTGCTAGACTAAAGATGCACCAACAACACCAATTTATATCCCTTAACTCAAATATGGATTACAAAGTGTTTCAGTCCCAGAAACATAAAATACCAGCATTCAAAGCACAGTTGTTTGTACAACTGAACATGTACAAACAAGAGGGAGTGCTTCTTAATAACTGAGTTTGGTTAACTTGCATTCTTAAATTGTACACACAGTCTCATGAATGTTAGAATAAACATAATTAAAATTCAACAGCAAATGTAACCTGAAAATTCCAAGTGGCACAGTGTACAGATTTGAGTCACTATGACTTAGAACAAGTTAACAGAAGTCCTTGAAATTTTAAGTTTTCTCAATTTTTTTCTTCTTCAGTGTGTCCATCTGCTGTCTTGGCCCAGTATCCTTGTAATTATGTCCATAGTGAAACATTCCACATGTCATTATTGATAATCATCCAGCGCCAACACTGAGCGTCAATGTAGGATAGAGTTTGTCCTTATGTACTTGAGGAGAAAAGTAAGGGGGTGTGGGGGCTGGAGTGGTGGATGGGCATCTCTGATTTTCGGCAGGAGTTTGAGCTCCATCACGGTTGTTCTCATTTTGGTTAATCTGAACAACAGTCTCTCTCTGACTCTAACAATATCATAATAGCCATATACTGCTACGATCGACAAACAAGAAATTTCAAAAGGCAGCATGTCCAATATTAATGTTCTTGTCTGATAGAGGTGGCCAGTCTCACCCACCACCACAGCCCTGAACCCAGCTGTATTTCAGCAGTACTGAGGATTAAACCGTAGTCCCATTAATATATTTTGTGACACCAGTGGCAGCACTGAGCACACTGCTGCTGAGACAGCAACAGCACAACAGTCTGATTTTACCTGGTTTGATCTGAATTTAAAGGAAAGAAATCTGAGTGATCAAAGTGATCGTTTTGTACAATTTCTATGATTTTCTTCGAAAATGTGACAAAAATCTGTAACTTATAATAAAAGATAAACACTGCTAGTCTAATCAAAGAATGTATTTCTTGATTGATGCGATGCAGCCGAAAGTGGAAGGACTGACATTACATTTTGCATCACACTTAATGGTTCAGTTACTCACATGCTGGAGGTCTGCTTTATCATCCAAGTTATTCACTGGAGACACATGGATGACTTCAGTATCAGTGATCTCATTAAGGAAATCCCCCAATCACTTTCCATGCATTCATTTGACTTCTATCTCAAATGAAAAACTCATAATCTACACTAACACTAAGCTAACACTCTTGGAAGCCCGACCATTTTCACAGGAAACATGTGTACAATATGTGGACATCAACGTTTTTTCCTCACTCGAATCAAGGGTCTAAGGACAGAAGATGTCATTCAATGTACAGCTTGTAAAGCCCACTGAGGCTAAGTGATTGTGATTTTGGGCTGTATAAATAAAATTGATTTGATTTGATTCTGAAGTTGAAATATAAAGTTTGTCTGGTTTGTCTGCTGAATGTGTATTTCTGCAAAGCATACATTTATCTGACAGCGACAACTGTGAGAGAAAAAGACAAACCTTCACATGCAAACACACACATACACACAAGGCTGTCCTCTTTTTTGGGGCCCATGTTTCTCTTCACCTCTCCTCCTCTCTCCAGGAGCAGTATCAGTGGGGGATACATGACCCAGCCACACATTGTTATAATCAATAAGCTGGTTGTTATGGTGATCAAACTGCATCCGTTTTTCTCCCCCTGTGGCAGGTCAAGACTAATGTACCTTGTCACCACATGTGATGATAAAGTGTCTTATTACCCAACAAGCAAGAATTTTAAGATTACTATGAATATCTTAAGGAATCAATCTGACTGTGTTCAGTCTTTTGCAGCTTTGACCTAGTTGGGTGCATGTTTGTTTGAGTGTGCACATACACACAGTATCTTTGTGTGCATGTACATATTCGTGTGTGGAATTGTGTACATGCATGCTTGTGGCCGGGAGGTTGTGTACCTCATACAAATTGAATCAGGGGACTTCTGTGCATCGCTGGATGTGCGTGTATGTGCTTCAATGCGCGTTTGTGTAGTTAGAGAACTTTTCCTCCTCTTTGTCCTAAACTCTCAATACTGGGGGTAAAAAGGCAATTAGAAGCAGTGAAAAACAACAGCAGCGTCTCCCGCCAACATTCATCTCAGTCCTGCTGCTGCAGAAGCCAACTGGTCGGGCCGTCCACCCCTGTTAGTTGCGAGGTGTTATGGACAGATTTATCGATGTAAATATTTTGACTCCTTGACTTTGGAGATAACTCTGACTTTACGAGGTAATATTTCCACCCATTCTGTTTTTACATTAGGTGAATATTGCACTTAAAAGTCCACCATTTAAGTATTTGCACCGGCCCAATAAACATGACTTTATGGTGTCCATAAATCAAGAAACAAAAACACACTTCACACTGTTAATCTCACATATCCCACCATAAAGCACCGTCTATAAAAAAAGATGTATTTTACACCAAATGTGCATCACTGAATACCTTAAGTAAATGTAATAAATGTGGCAAGCATGGTGTATAAATCTCACATGCTGCATGTTGTTAATTTGATACATTAGGCTATAATTTGTTGTAAATAATTGTTTATTAGCTGGACCATCCTGTACTAAGGCCTAATGATATGTATTTGGCAAGTTTTAGGGGAGGTTCCAATCAGCACACAACTTTCCAGCAGCAGGGACGTTTATTAAAAGGGGAGATAAAATTATCACCATCTAACTGTCCGTATAATTCAAAACAACTAATCATTAAATGGAGGAAGTTTTAATTGCACATATAAACGTGGGCTTTAATGTAGTGCTGTAGCATTTCCGGATGTCTAAATTTTGATTATATATTCTCAAAACTTCACAGTGTTTCATAGTAGGAGCTGTCCTCAAATTGCCAGCTTTTTCCCCTCCACATTTTAACGAATTAACTCTTAAGGTCCGCTGTGTATGCGGCCCTGTTTTGGTAGTAATAAAATGGAAAACAAATGGAATCTGCCAACCATGATGTTTGCAAATGTGAACAAGTAGCCCACCTATGGCCCGCTCCCTGCTATCTATTCACTTACTTATTAATTCACTTCATTTTATTCACCCGCGCTCTTGATCAATAAGTAATTAATTTCCCTGGCTGATGGATAACAGGCCCTATAATGTCACTAATGTCGCTCCAGACTCTGACTTTTTTTTTTGTGTTTGTTTGAAAACTTCAAATTTAAATTAGAAGCAAGAGAGGAAAGGCAATAAATATGTCTCTCACCTCTATTACTTGGAGAAGGCAATCAGTGTTTCTTTGGCTGTGTTCTTCTTTACTGATAGCAGACAACATCTCATGATAACATTGCATGTGTTTTGTTGGCAGGGAGCCACGGACAGAAGAGTGGGAGAGCAACTTTGAATTGAGTTACTGTATAGTTAAGTTACTGTTAAGGTAGAGTGCTTTTTTCTTCTTCTACTCAATTTCTACTCTTCCAACATTTTTTTTTCTTTCATGGGCATTCTGGGCTGAATTGAGTTACTGTATAGTTAAGTTGCTGTTAAGGTAGAGTGCTTTTTTCTTCTTCTACTCAATTTTTACATTTTTTTTTCTTTCATGTATTTAAAAATGTCTAACACATATAAAGTTTAAATATTTCTAAAACGAAGAAATTAAAAAATAAAACTTGATGCAGAATGGGGTAAATCCAGTTAGGAGAGGGACTCCAACCAACGTAGACAAAATGTGGAGCTTGTACCAAAAGAGGGGCTACTTCTATCACATGTGGTATTGGTAGGAAAAGTCTAACATGGACCAGAAACCTGTACTTTGCAGATCATGCCAAATGCTCTGACTAGTATTTCCAGCAGCGGGATAGTGTATGTGGTATTAACTCAAAATCAAGTGCTGGTAACACTTCATTTCACGGGTTATTTGAAATTTCTCCAAAATTACACCAACATTTACATCATATTTAATAATAAATAGCTGCTAATTTGTTTAATACATCTGCTGGAGACTTCAAACTTGTTTCTGCTTATCCTCCCAGTAGTGTCTGTCTAACTTCTGTTCAGCAGCCCAATAAATTAGTCAGTTGTTGCAATTATCTTTCCAACTAGTTTCTGCCCACTTTGTAGCAAATTTCCAAAATGTCAATTTTTTGTAAATGTAAGCCAATAAAAAAAGCTAATTACCAACAAGTACAACTTCATAACTAATACTCTATCTACTCATTCCACTTTATAAGAGTCTCATTTTATGCCTATAATGTCAACATGTCAAGTTTAATGTCACAGTTTTCATATTTTGTGACAATACTACAGAGAGTAGATGGAAGGTAAGCTGTTATGATCAGCAGAAGTTAAGCAGGATCTAATGCAAATCAATTTACTATTTGAAAATAGCAGAATACAATCAATCATTTTCAGTAAATTTGAAGGTAGCTGTGGTAATTTGAGGGTAAATTACTTGGTAGTTACCTGCTTACCATAACATTTACAGACCTGTGAAATTAAATGTTACCAAGGTGCTACTACAGTGCCCATCTGCTTTGTTACGTTGTGCTCTGTAGCATGAATAGACATTTCCAATCTTTGGATACACAAAAAACGTTTATTGTTTGGTTTTGATCTTGCTCTCATAGGAAAATAAAGAAATCTGTTAAGATTTTTTTTGTTTATTTCTGTGTATCTTCAACAAAGTGAACTGAACAGAGAGCACCACAAAGAAAACATTCAAGTACTGTAGTAACACCACCATTCATGGGCAAAACACCTTGGCTAATACACTGGCACTCCTCCCGGCAGAGCCCTCCAATTCCTCCGTAATAACATGATTCATGTATTTGATATGGCCCAGATAGATCATGAAGACACATTATATCCCATTCCACAAGTGAAAGCATTATTATGCCATGTTGTTGTTGCTGTTATGTTTAGTGCTGGTGTGTTGGTGTAGAGGTCACACTATTTTTCTTTTCCAGGTGAACCGTGGCTGTAAGATTGGCCGGGGCAACAGAAAGAGAAATCACACCAGAGAGGAAGGGAAATCGGATCAGCGAACACAATAAAGCAGGAACTCCAAAGAAAATGGCCTGGGAAGCAAGCCACATGCCCAACTCTCAGAGTGTGTGTGTGTGTGTTAGTGGAATATATTTTTAGGGGAAGAGGGACTACGATACATATAACTACAGGCTGTCGTTTTGTTTGCTCACTCCCGTGGCAAAATGGAGGACATACATCGTCTCTTATTGCCTAAAAAAAAGAAAAGAGTAGAAAAGGGGGGGGGGCTCACAATGCAATTCCAGTTGCCCTTGGGTGTGGCGCAGTGCTGGTCACTCAGGGAGTGTGCTGTAGGAGTCACATGGTTCAGATGGATCGCATCAATTTGCCACAAAAACAATATGCTCCCCCCCCATATATTCTTCCTTCTTTCTCCCTCTTTCTCCACCTTCTCTAAGTTCTCAGTCCATCATCACATAATATAAGAGAGGAACCAAATCCACAGCCTGACCTCCCTCTTCACCCCCCGTTCTCACCTTTTCTCCCTCAACAACTCTTTTTACTGACTCTGCACACTTTCTTTATAACTTCCTTTTTCCCTTTCATATTCTGGTCCCCATATCTCTGCACAACACAATTTACAAATGAAGTATTGATTAAAAATAATCTGCTTCAGCAACTTGCCCCATTTTTATTTTATTCTTTATACTATTCTCTGTTTTTGAACATATGTTTTTTTTTCTCTAAATTTGATGTCACTATTTGCTCCAATTTGGTATATTTCTAATGTGTTTTACTGCTATGTTTAGGAAAGAAACTAATGTTAACAAAGGACATCTTTCAAAGTTTTTAAACATATGTTTGATGTTAATTTTTAAAAAAGTAATTATATAAAAACCTTCAATAACAGTGTGGTTCAATTTAAATTCTCTTGTGCCTGATACTGTATCTCTTGGTCTTTGCCTGTTATACACCTCCCATTGGCCAGAAGGTCACTAGTGCCACCATGTGGTACTCTTTGGAACGGCATAAGGGAAGTAAATCCTGTAAAACTGATGCAGGTAAAGATGGGCCAAATTACTATTTCGTCAAATTAACTTTTTTTTTAAGTAAGTCTGACAGCTGTATTTCCTTAGATGACCAAATGGTCTGACCATTCATAATGAGATTTCATATTAAATATGGAGTCAAACTTTCTACACCTCGGGTTCAGGGTTCAAATGTGTGATTACTGCATTTAGAGTTTTAAAACACAGCTCAGCTCACTCATCTGCTCAGCTTCTCAAAAATGTAAATGAAAAGGCCTATTGTCCCAATCAACTTCTTATTATTCATTACAGAGATCTATGGACATTCTTTCATCACCCGGATATATTAGATTTTTTTTTTCATCTGAAATGGGCAGGATTATGTAAAAGAAACAAAAAGAACGAAATCACTTTTGTGCACTGACCAATGACAATTCAACAATATTTAAATATGATGACAGTTGTGGGGTTGTTGCTTTGGTAGGTTGTCAATCAAATCTGATGAAACTGCACCCGCACAGTCCTGAAATAATAGCTATTTTTAAGATAAATAGTATCTGAAAAAAAAATGTGTCTTTAAATTTTGCTCATTTTATTAGTAAACTATTCATGTTGTAGAGAGATCTTCAAGAATTCAAGTACTGAGAAGCTTAGTTTACTTCATTTTATTCCTATCTTTTTTTAACAATGTGTTTGTTTCATGAGAGGACAACACAGACTTTAAATACAGTTACAGTAAATAATGTTTTGTCTGGCCATGGAACAGCATCGTGAAGTGAGGAGACAGCCATGATGATGTAATTTAGAGTGATCACACTGTGGAGTTATAAACAAATGTATTACAGAAAGTTTCTGGTTATAGCAACAATGTTTAAGAGACATGGCAGGGACAGAGCAAGTAGGTTTTAGGAAGGAAGCTATGTTTTTTGAGCTTGCTTCATACATACGACTAATGTGTGTGTGTGTATATATATATATATATATATATACACACACACACGCACACATATATATACATATATAGATAATTTTATGGAAGTAAATAAATCTCTTAATTCATTTTTAATCTAAATTACTAGGAACAAGTTAAAATAATTTACCAGCTTTTTTGTTGTTTTCTTTCACATCTCGGGGTCCTCTTCATCAGATGGAGTTTACTCAGATGTAATGAGGATTGCACAGTTGTCTTCATGTGACCTTAGTACGTACATCACAGTACATCACAGTTTTGTTGTATGCAGTATATAACTAATCAAACTCTCAATTACTGAAGAAGAAAGAGAGGTGTAGTTGAAAATTTCACAGTAAGAAAGTAAGTCAGTTGTTGTTGTTGTTGTTGTTACCCTGCACACATCTTCTTCTATGAGTCAAGAGCCAAACATACATCTATATTAAACATTCAAATAAGACAGACATTTTCTTTCAACACATTTAAATATCTACAGTGTCCTCTCTTTCCCTCATTCACAATCAATCAATCCCCACTTAGCCCTGCAGTTAGTAAAAAATAACAAATCCTGAAATACTAGCTTAAACTGAAGTATTACTTTAATACTTCAATTGAAATAACCTGGTTCCAACATTTTGAAAGGAGCAGGCTTGGTTGCCCAAGGCTACACTGTAATGTGTGAGTGAAAGTAGATGGACTGTCGCTTCAGATTAGAGAACAGCCTCAGTGTGCCTTTGACGGAGAGGCAACAGGGGTAATGGGAGGTGGAGGGGATTAGAGTTCATAAAAATCACATATGAATGGCCAACAATGAAAGATGTCATTTTCAGCCCAGGCTACACAAACCGGGCTGAATTACACTGTGTGTGTGTGTGTGTGTGTGTGTGTGTGTGTGTGTGTGTGTGTGTGTGTATAAATACTGGCACACAGGGGGAAAAAATAACTGCAATGGTATTCAGAGGTTTTGTATTTAATGCCGCTCTCCTACATCTGCATAATTGCATTGTTTTCTGTACAATTGACATGAATCAACAATCAGAGATTCTAGTCTTTGAGAGAAGGCTCTAGGCCCTGTGTAGGTGGCAGTTTTGACATCTTAAACATCCAAGATTTGACAAACCAGCTAAAAATACAATTTCATGTCATTTAACCTTCCAGTTTGCTACCCCAATTTGACTGCAATGGTTTCATGAAAAATGGTAGTATTATTTTTTGTTAATGAAAGGACATAGGTTTCTTGTTCCGACTTTCAGTTTTCTTTTTCTGGAATGTACACATTCAGAAACCTACAGCCTCTGATTGTGGGTCAGGCCTGTTCCATCAATGTGGTTACAGATCATCATAAGGTAATATGTAATCCAGGTTACAGTTACCCAGGGATCAGCAGAATGGCAACACTGGCATCCAGCAGTTAAACTACTAGAAGCCCCTGTTGCAGGGCAAACAGGGACTAAAAGACCGACTAAACACCTTAGAAAAACAAGGGGAGTGGCAAGCAAGTGTGGTAATGCTAACACCACTTCCACCATATTGCCACCAAAGCTGGTTGGAACAAAATGCTGCTTAAGTCACCATTGAAGACCACAAAGTTAAATGCCTGCTAGATACGGGATCTCAGGTGACCACTATCCCGCTGTCATTCTTCCAGACTCACCTGTCCCAGCAGGTGCCCCGGTAAACATGCGCTGTGCCCCCCTGTAAAATTCCAGATGAAATTTCATGATTGAGTCTATTTTTCATCACAGATAGTTTATGATCACAGAATAATATCCGTACCCCTGCGCTATGACTGACGCGTCTAGGAGTAGTTGACAGCTCCTGTGACAGGTGACAGCCCCGGAGCCCCCCGGCCCGCCCCGCAGTAGATACTGAATGGAACGGGCGACACGTAGTGCGCGAAATTTAAATATAAACACTACTGCAGATCATAGATACGGATATACTGTCAGCAGACAGCCTGGCTGGCGTCATGGACATCAATTCTTTAAAAACAGAGGGGATCGAGACAAAGAAGCAGCAGGGAGGAGAAGAAATGTGAATGAGAAGGAGAGAGTTAGGTTTAGTTTTTTTTCCTCGTGCACTGAGCCAGATGTTAATGGGAATCATTTAGGGCAGTGATTCTTAACCATAGGGCCGCGGCCCAAGCTTGGGCCGCAAGCGCCACCTAGGGGACCGCAAAAAGCTTTCAGTTTTGCACCTGTGGGCTGCGGGACTGCATAGGTTATCAACTGAAGATGCCAGAGAAAAGCTGTTATCCATGAGACGCTCAGTTACAATGCAGCTTCCGACCACACGGTGGCGGTAATGCGTCAGTAAGTTGTTTAAGAAGCTCTCAGAAAAACAGACGAAGACATTCAGCTTGCCGCTCACCTGTAGCAAAAGTGAAGGAGAAGTTTTTAAAACGAAAAAATTAAGACAAAAGTGGTGTCGCTCCCCCTAAAAGACTACAATTTTGCGCAAGTATAATTCTGACTTCATCAAGCACGGCTTTGTAAGCGGAGGTAGCGAGGCAGAGCCGAGAGCCCAGTGTGTGGAGTCTGACGCTTTGTAACGAAGCATTAAAGCCCTCAGACCGGAGGAGTGCCGTTTGCGGACGGTGAGCGCTGATGGCACTTTCAGAAGTGTCCATGAGACTGTTGTTGTTGTGATGTGTTTCGGTTTGATGCTTCCTGTACATGTTCTGACTGTTGTTGTCGTGTCCTCTTGTGTTCTGAGGATGTTTGATGTTGAATTGGCAGAGACATTGATTGATTGATTGATTGATTCATTTTGCAGTGTGCCACCATGGCCAAGTATGATAGGGCGGGTGGTCATATTCATCAAACATTTCTCTTTCAGGCAGTATCCAAAGCTGCGGTCTTTGCACATTTCGCTGTCAGTAGCACAGGACCTGTGTTGAAATTAAAATACTGCCTCATGAGACTTTCTTCCACTTGAGCCCAGCCAGCCATAATATGTCAACAATGAAAAATATTTAGTGTTATCAAGTTAAATTATGTAATTTTATTATTTATTAAACTTTATTAAGCTTTTATCATGTTAAACTGTAAGTGGATTTCGTTTATTATTGAATACAAATCAAACAAAGAG
>OMLP01021087.1:9064-31972 GCA_900302685.1 Spondyliosoma cantharus
AGATTGAAACAGTTACTTTAAGGTATTGCAGACACACACACACACACACACACACACTATTCTTCCATTGTGTCACCCTCATGCTGGGCCGATGATAAATGGGTGGGGCTGTCACAAGCGAAGGATGAGCAGTAAAACTGAAAGAGAGAGAAGAGTAAAGAAAAAGTGCCGCTGACGGGAAAAACAAAGGGAGGAAAAGATGGGAGGAGACGGAGAGGTGTTTCCGAGGCGGTTTGAAGGAAAGATCTCTGAAGAATTGAGCTGATAAATGGAGGACGGTGACCTTCCTGAGAAAGTACAGGACGAGGAGGACAGAGTGACAAGACAGGGTATGAAAATGCTCAGACTCGAGGACAAACCGATTAGGAATTTGAGAGTCAAAAGTCACCGTGACATCACCAAGGACAACGCTGGCCGTAACTCAAGAATTCATATCGCAATTATGACAACATTTCAAACAAATAGGACGAAATGATGACATTTTAAATCCAAGGAATCAAAAGGTCAACTTCACTCTGACACCAAGATGCCCGCGAGAAACACTATTCAACACCATAACTCATTACAAGAGTAACAAACCTTAACAATGTCAAGACAAATCAGTGTTATTATCAAAAACGTGCTTCTGCACACCAAACAACATCCTCGCAACTCACAGGAAAGACTTTTATTACAGAGGAGGGATCCCTCTCCCAGGACGGACAGATGTGCAATAGTTGATGTTTGCACCGAGCAGACCAGCACTCGGGTTCACAATCACCACCACGAGCTCAATGGTTTTGGCAACAGTTAAGCATCAGGTGGTTGCAGTTGCACCACGTGACACAGCCTCAGTCCTTCTCTGGAAAAAAAGTGAAGACACTGGAATGACACATGATAACTTTAACACCTTTTATAAACTTCCATCGGAGTCGTAACTGCATATATTACGTGTCTGGACAGTCATGAATGTAAAGTGGCTGGTGAGCGGAGGCAAACATCCGCGAGGCTGTAATTCCAGTTTGTGACGGCTCCTGTCTTTCATATGCTAATGTCACATCCAAGCTCCTGTTACAAATTCAGATGATGTGTCTCAGCCAGTGCTGGCGGTCAATATGCTGCCCGTTCAGCATCCACTCTCTCATCAGTTTTGACTGGCTGTCATAAACACAACAACCTAACGTGTCGGCAGTAATGTTTTAAAGGAAGACGTGTTTGCTTGCAGAAGGCTGAATGTCGCCGGGGGGGGGAGCAGAAATGTGAAAAACACATTTACTTTATGATTTTTCGAAAAATTAGGATGCAGATGATACATCCAGCCGCTTGTGTTTGGCCAGTGAGGAACATGCGTCTCCAAATGTGGCTCCTTTGAATTTTTCAACTAAACTGAAGGACTGAGTGTGCGTTTTTTTGTTTTGAGAAAAAGTCTGCATCATCTGAAAAACGCATTTTCGTTGAACTGAAAAGAGGGCAGTTCTTAAAAGTGAATTTACACATGAGAGTTTGTTTACGGGTGTTGACGAGTACTGAACATTTCAGGTGGAAAAAAGTTGTATGAGGACTTTTTTGTGTTCGTTGTTGTGCAAAAAGGGCCGAATTAAATGGACACATAACTCTCGGCACACTCTACTTTTCCATCCCCGGACACACATATTGCTTATTTGTAAAACAAACAAAACCACATAAATACCACATGATTGCTATTATAATCATTAATTTAGTCAGGTATAAATTTGAGCTTATCTATTTATATATCGGTAATCAAACGCAATTTGGTCAGACATGTATTTATAGGATACATTATATTTATATTTGTCTGGGGCCCCCTAGTGACAACAACGCTCTCGGCATGTGCCTCGGATGTCTACGCCTAAATCCCGCCCAGCGTGCAAGGTCTTATAAATGACCTTGAGTGACATCACTTGAGGCACACAGCTGGTTGGGCCGAAAGACAAGTTTGGAAATTCAAACAAATCCAGGCATGCAGAGTTAGAAAGATCTTACCTAACTTTTAAAGGACACATGAGGCTATATCAACCGCTACCAGCATAAATATGTGTACAAAATGTCAGGGGTTGGACTGCACTATGGGTAATGTAGGCAGCAGGTATTGACAAGGAAAAGGAAGTAAAGCAGCCGAGTACTCTTTTTAGGAAGAGCTTGAGGGATCTATAGTTTTCACAGGACAGTGATGTAATATGTCAAACTGAAAAAAAAAGCTGTGCCTCAAAACATGTAACAAATAAAACACACACTTTGACACCGTTGTTCTTTCTTTGAGATTAACTGGACTCAAGCGTCTTAAAAAAAAAACATATAAATGGACTAATTGTGGCTTATTTATTCAAATTTTATCATCTCCGCTCTGGGATTTCCACCCGTGCCAGGGGATTTAAAGACCACCTTACCTTTTCCCCGGTTCACTTTTAGAAGCATTCATCCCTTTATTTGATGTGTGAAGCGGCTAACAGACAGGGGGATTAAGTACATTTTAGAGAAACACCTCTGTGGCACAGCGGCCCATCTGCTAATCCCCATCCATTCACTTCAGCGTGTCTTTAAACTAACAAGCAGTTTAACATAATCTGCTTTAAGCCTGTCCATTCACTCCTATTCACTGGTGCATTTACATAGCAATCCTTTCTGCCTGACTGGTCTGTGGAGAGAGAGACACAAAGGAGAGGAGAGAGCTCATGTATGGCAGCGTGGGGTTGTAAATGTGTGAGAGTTTGGTTCCTCTTCCCATTGAAGTCCATTTGTACTCGCAACTCCTCTGCCTGAGGGAGACACACAGCGAAGAAGCGAAGGAGGTATTGTTTCATTTCGGACCACAGATGATCAAATAGACTAAAAATATCAGTTTCGTGCTGCAAAAAAAAAAATGCAAATGGCGGAAAGTTGTTTGAAGGGGAGCTTGAAGGAGTAGGTGTGAAAGATTTATTGATGGAGGAGAGCAAGGGAGAGCGGTGAAAAAAAAATGGTGGAATGTGTGGCTACAGGGTGGAGTGGAGAAGAAGAAGAAGCGCGTGATGATGTAGGATGGAATAAAAAGGCTGCATATCAACACAGTGAAATCGAAGCTGCCAACAACAACCGCCGCGACTCGTCCAAACAAACAAGCCGGGAAACTGATGAGAGAAACGAGGAAAACAAGTGTGAAAAGAGGCGTGATGAGGGAAGAAGCCTCTCGGGGTCACCCTCTGACCTCAACGCTGATTTGTTCTTGATTGACCTTTCACCTCTCAGAGAAAATCCCTCCTCACCACCGCAGGCAGGTCAGGATGAAAGATGACAAGTGAGAGACGATGAATCGTAAAACACGAGTGAGAAAACAAGCGGTTATAAAACCGAAACGGATAAAACAATTAAATCTGCAACATATCTTCTTGTCGTTTTGATGTCATTTTTTGCTGCATCATTGAGTGTTTGAATCAGTTTGTGAACAATGTCTGCGTGATGAAATGACCCTCGTTGGTTATAAAACCATAAGAAATTGCAGGAAAGCGGGAAGTCAGTCACAGCTGGGGTTGCTGAGGGGTCAGTCCACATGATGACGTGATTGAAAATGGTGCGAGACGTTCCTGGTTTTTTGCATCAACTTGAAAGGCACCAAACTGGAACACCAGCAGACAACAGCAAGGAGATGCCGAGGGAGAGAAGTTTCCCAGACTCCCTTACGAAATAGCTACATTTTTCAAGTCGTTGAGTTAAAACAAACTTTAGAAACTTTCTGAAAATAAGTCTCTGACGAATCCTTAATCATTTGGACCTTATTGTGAATTCGGCATGTTATACATTAAGTTCTTTAGCTCTTTGCAAACCCATCGTGTCCGTTTGGGAAGTGTATATTCGACGTGCAATATAATCACACTTTCTTCTCCATTGACGTGTTTTATGAGGCCTCGTTTTAGGAGGTGCTGCAGCTCCCTCAGCACCCCTGAATCTAATATTTGTGGTCGATGCAACACCCTAGATCAGTCAGACATCCACGCTGTGTTATTTCAAATTCTAAAAATGTATCCAGCGCAAATCAAAGCGCGTTTCTGTTCAAATAATTAATAAAGCTCATTGTACTCTCTGTCACGCACACCTTGGTATATGGCTTTCAAAGGCCTCTTCAGATCTGACAACCTAAACCTAAACTTCTCTCTTGGAAGCGTTAAAGAGAAAACTTCAGATCACACATCACATTTGCACACACACGCGCGCGCTCACACTCGCACAGAGGTAGGTGTCGAGCCATTTAAACGTAATGAAGCCCTAATGACAGACTGGGACTGGCTTTTTACGGCTTGTTATATTGTCATTGTGAAACCGCTCACTGTATCGTTTTACAACCGCCATAAAATCACTGACAGGGATGACGGGCAGAGGTGCGGTCGGGGCGAGGCACAACAAAAACCGAGAACGGCAGAAATCCGACCCCTGCAATCACAATATCATAAATACTTCAATAATTCTCAATTGCTTTTTCCCGTATATCCGACATGAATGGCTGGGATACCCCCCTCGAGCCATCTGGCAAACACAATGTTTTGTATAGGGTATCAGTGGGACTGGGATCCTGTTACTTTGCTCTAAGACACATAGAGGGTAATATAAAACCACAAATTAAAGGCTAAATTTACTTTGAGTGCTTACAGTGTCATGAGTAAATTACGAGGTAGTGTTATATCACAACAAACACAGTCACTTCAAGAGGTTTGTGGGTGAATCATGGGACTTTTTGTTGTTTTTTTTTTTAAAACAGAAAAATGTCTACACGCACGCAACCTCTTAAAAAAGGACCTAAATTAATTTGGCCCCCCCCCATGTGAAATCCCTGGGTTTGGAGCTGTGAAAGGAGGAAGTGACCGGCCAAGAGGGTGGAATGTTAAAAATGTCCTGGAAAGGTAACAGAATAGTCAGAAGACAGAGGAGTCGTGTGGCAGCGACTTCCTGAGTGGGAGCTGAAAGAGAAGAGCGGCGATGTCCCACCTGCTCTGTGGGATCTTTGCTGCCTACTTTTTCTGATTCATGAATGTGCCACAGCTTACCAAATAGCTGAAGGATCACAATCTGCAGCCACCCACCAACATTTTTGTCCCCCCACAATGATTGCCCCTCCGCCTGTGTTTCCATCTGTCACACAAAATATCCGAGGCAGCTCTGACTGGAGTCTGCTGTAACTTTCGGGAACGGTGTTTATCTGGTTGAATGTCGCTGTTCGGATTCTTCACGTGATTCATGAACAGTGTGTTCTCTGTGTTTTGTCAAGCTCTCAAATATCATTTGAAGGCTCAAAGTTTTATTTTAAGTGTCTACCTGGAAAATGTTCCTCCGTCTAAATGCTTCGTTTCAGTTTAGTGCCTGTCCCTTTAAGGCCCCTTTACGAAAAAGCCCAGTCAGCTCTGATTGGTCAGCTCTTACAAGCCTGAGCAGCCCCAACATGTGTGTTTTCAGCTCTTACTGCGGACGGTGACTTTATACTTCAAGGTAACATCACAACCTTATGGAAGTCCTGTTTAAAGGAACAGTTTCTGAATTACTTTCTCAGTGAACTCAGCATCTTGATATTTGCACCTAGAGCTGTTTTATAATCAATAAAGACAGGAAATGTTCTAATTAATTGTCTAATATATAAAACCTTTGAGTAAGTATTGTCGACCTGTTAGAATACATACATCCAACAAATGGGGGCAACATATCACCAGAGCACTGCTAACTGCTGCTAACATTTTAAACATCAACAGCTGTTAGCTTGTTAGCACAGTTAGCTGTGCACCTAGCTGGACCACCGTGGGAGTGTTGATGTTTATACTGCTAGCACAGAGGTTTTCAGGTTAGCATGCTAACGTCGGTTGATATCTCTGCGACACAACAATGCGTCTTTAATGAGACGTCTTGGGACACAACATCAAAACTCTTATTAAAAGCTAACATCACATCTAACTACAAATTATATTCCAGCAATGAGAGTTAAAAAAAATAATAATACTACGAGTCAGCTACATTATTTAGAGGGTTGTCTGTGGTCTGCAAAAATAAAAATAAAAAACAGCAATGCACAGGTAAGGTGACGGAGGAGCAATTACCCGAAATATCACAACTGGTATTAGTGGAGAGAAAGTTGCATCTTTAAAAGGTCTTCACACGGCGTCATTAAAAGTCTAAGTAATACAGTGTAAGCAGCACAAGCATGTTGCACCATTTCCTACTGTCACTTTTTTAAAATCCGGGTTGAGAATCGAGGGACTTGAAATGTGGATCGAACACTTTATGGATTGGAGCAGTAAATGAGGAAGCTCAGGAACGGCATCAAAAAGTTCAGCGGGAGTTCAATTGGCTGCGGTGGAGGCACATGCCTGTCATGAGGCGAAATAATTGCGAAAGAGTGGTGTTTTTGTTGAGCTGACACTGGGACAGTTTGGAGCAACAGCCTTTCAAAATTGGTCAACCAGCGGCTTGAAAATTAACCTTCAAATGGAGATTTGCATTGTTTGGATCTTTCTCACTTGCGTCGCATCTTTCTCAACACTTTACGTGACGCCATGTGACACCGATGAACGAGCATGAGGGTCGGCTAATTCTCATTATCCATTTAACCCTTGCTTTGCCCTGAATAGGTGGGGAGGACCACCTCAAGCTGGAGCTTACGCTAATAAAAGAGCTACACATGTTCACATGGCCAATGACAACTGTTCCTGCAGCCAAGAATAGCGTAGCCCAATAAAAACCTTTCTGTCTCTATTGCTGCGTCTTAGTCAGTGTGGCTTTCTCCCTCCTTTCTGTCTCACACACACTCCCACAATGCCTCTTTCGGCTAATTTATTTTATTATTTTAATTTACGAGTGTCGCCCGCTCTGGAGATTAAGTAACATCATCGCTTGAAGATTTTTACGGCTTTCGAAAACAAAACACCCGAGTTCTGAATGGGGGAAAAAAAAGAAACAAAAGAAGAGGAAGAAAAAAAAAGAAAACAGTCATGCAAATCATCTGAAAACATCCGCAGAGCGATTATCAGACGGATAACTAAACGAAACAAATCATTAAATTAGCTGTGGATGGATGAGAAGATGACAGGTGATAAGAGGAGAAAGACAAAAGGAGCTGGAGAAGAGAAGAGAAGAGAAGAGAAGAGAAGAGAAGAGAAGAAAAGGGCAAAACAGAGCAAGGTGACACCAGGGGCAGGACGCTGACCTACAAACCGCCGGTAACCCCAACACCTGCATGAACACATGAACACACGGATACAAAGACACGTACACCGACCCCGACAAACAAACACGCACGGACACACTAACTCATTCACACATCATCGCCCGTGACACCAACTCCTCCGGACCTGCCAACAGGGCCACCGTTTGACCAGGCGATAATACCATCTGCGAGGCAAAACACTCGGCGCTTTGTGATTGTTCTTTCTCATAGACTTTACCAAACAATCAGACACTTGCTGCCAGGGACTGAAGGCAGCGTTTAACTGAACACTTCAAAGGGGAGCGATGTGGGAGAGGTTGGGGAGGTGAGGGCCCGAACGGAGGGAGAGAAGAAAGTATGTGATTTGATTAAAACAGGCACTCTGGAGGAAAGAAGGGGAGAAGAAAGGAAGGGAAGAAGAGAGGAAGAAGACGGCGAGGAGCAAATCTATCTGAAGTTAGTTATCGATGTTGGTGTGATGGAAAAACTAAATTCGGTCGCAAACCTCCAGCTGACTTTTTGTGGGTTTTTGCTTTATTAGGTTTAATCAATTCGTCAGATTCCGAAATGAGCGTGACCGATTCAAATTCAGTCAGTTCAAATATAATTTCTGCTGGTGCTGATATCGTAGCCTAAAGCAGAGCCCGGGACCACTTCCAAACAATTTGGTGATCGGAAAAAAAAATGGATATCGGTAACCAGCGGTCAGCGTCGGGCGCGTTGCAGTATCCTGATGTGGTAACACACACAGTTACTATCACCCAAGAAAGCTACTGCTGGATGGTCAGTAAATAAACCCAAATTGTGGGGGGCTGCCTGCTAGCTAACCACAATGTGTCACGTGTCTGTAGCCGCTACATACAAAAGATGCATTATAAGAATGAGAGTTTATATCTCAGGGGTTTTCCTGGTTAAAGTGTACAACAAGGAACTTCTGACTGCCTATGAAACGGTCTCAATGTAATAATGATGCCTCGATACGACCTGCATTACTGAATGAGACCATCACAGAGAAGTGGGTTATTTCTATTTAACACGGCTGCCCGAATCAGGGCCTGTGGGCCAAAAGTGGTCCACCGCAGAACTGGAACTATTTTTTAACAACAGGCCTATAACGTACTTTTATGTTGGCCTACAATCTTAAGCTTTCGCTCAACAAAATTAACAGATCTGTAGGCTCAAAATCTTTACGAAACAATATCACTCTTATCCGCTAGACTTGGCAAAAGAATTAAAGTTGTTTATATAAAGTTCTTTATAGCAGCTTTAAAGGTCCAGTGTGCATAATTTAGGGGGATTTAAAAGGATTTATTGGCAGAGATGGAAGATAACATTCACGTGTTTTCAGTAGTTTATAATCCCAAAACTCAGAATGGTTGTGTTTTTGTTACATTAGACTTTTACATCTATATATCGGTCATGTTGCACTGCCATGTTTCTACAAAAGCCACGAACAAATCAATTACCGACTTAAAAAAGGGCCCTTCACATTGTGAGCAGGCTTCACAGGGGAGGTTGGGGCGAGGGGTAATTGATGGATTGACACTGGACCACTAAATGAAGGTTAAATAAAAAAATGAGTAGCGTTTGGAGTCGTTTTAAAAAGGTTTCTTTGACAAGGGGTCAGCCGAGTAATAAAAAGTAAAGCAACCCATTACTTATACGTGAACGTATTCTAGTAACTTGTCCAGCGCTACACGCTCGTAGCACAGGAAAACGAGTCCCGCAGTTAAAGGTGGATCTTTGGTGACCTCTCGCAGAATGTACAGCTTAAGTTTCTGACGTTAACCGAGTCGGACAGGAAGGAGGGACGACGGGACACAGGAAGGGAGGACAGATTTGGGCAGGAGTTGAGTCAGATGGGGGAGGTGATGGGAGCGAAGCGGGGTGTCGGAAGGGTGGCGGGGGGGCATGAGGGTCTACTAGGGGTGAGTGGCGCAGTGGGATAAGAGCGTGGGGAGTTCATGCCCCCGCCAGGCCCTTTTCGCACTGCATAAACAAAGAGATTACAGTGAGAAGGGGCTCCGCGCCGCTAACAAGCAGGGGCACCACACGCACACACACACACACAACACACACACACATTTAAGCAGGGACACATGGACACACAGTCACATGCATATAGGAATGGCAGCACACGCACACACACACACCAACACTCGCAAGCATATTAAGGGGACACTCACGCACACGCAGGCACAACACGAACACAATAAGCTGAAACAACTAACAAGAAGCATCACAACATCGTGGCGCCACCTGTCTCCTCTTCAGCAATTAATGAGCTCCCGGCTCCCGGGATGCTACAACGAGGTGGCAATTAGCACAGGGGAAAAGAAAGGGGGGAGTCATGAAATGAGGGAGAAAAAAGAGACGACGGGAGAGAAAGAAGAGGAGAGAGGAGGGGGGCGAGGAGAAGAGAGGGATGAATATGAGAGAGGAGATAAATAAAAGAGAGAGAATGAATAAAGACGGGGGAATAAAGAGGACTAACGGTTTTAAAAAATCTAAAGTTTGAACAGGATGCGGCTGAAAGATCCTCGTTCACCACCAAAGGATTTCTTCACGCTTAAGTTGTGTAATAACTTTGCGAGTTGTGAGTCCGCAACGTGAGTAAAAGTGTAACAGCTGCACAAGTGCAGCACAAATCTGAGTGAAAAAAAAAAATTAAAAGGTGGAGTTTAGATTTGAGAAGTTGGTCATCTTGTTTAAGCTCTTCAGTAAAACCATTTCATTAAAGGTTGTCTCAGTCGTTGGATTTCACTTCGGTTATTCGGGTTGAAAGGGAATGTAGGGCAGCCGAGGTGTTTGCATTATTAGACATGCAGGTTATTTTAAACCACATTTTTTGGGAGAGAAAACTGATTTGGAAGCTCGCTGGCGAGAACTTTGAGGGCGAGGTCGTCATGTGATGCAGCGCGTTGTTTTCTGTTCGCCGGCCTGAGCGTTCTCTGTCGTGTGTTTGTGTTTAGGTTTCCATCTTTCACTATGCGACTCCGTCTCTTTCCTTCTGTCATTCAGTCGATCTTTGTTTCCTGTTTCTGTATCTCTTAAACACACACAGAAACACACACACACACACACACACACACACACACACACACACAGAAACCCATACAAACAAAACACACACACACACACACACACACACACACACACTCTTTTGTTTGCCACCTGACAACAGGCGGTCATTCATACCGCCTCTCGATCCCGGTGACCCCTGAGACCTCAATACGGAGCAAGAACTGAGAGACCGGTCACGCATTTGCTGACAGTGACTGCAGATGCAGAAACGCGCACGCACGCACACAACCCTTCATCTGGAGGCGTACGTTTCCTCAGATGCCACCTATTAAGTTTTTTAATCAACAACTCTTCTCAGTTCGCATAATGGAATTTTCAAGGTCTGAAGCTGCTGCAGACGAGCTTTGTTGAGCAGATCAGAAACAAATTTCTACAGCAACAACTATTTCTTCGTGTACGTATTGGGAAGAAGTGTCTGCGTTTTTCTACATTGCTAACCCTTTGTTCAGCAGGGGTGGGAGTTAAGTAAGGAGAGAAGAAATGTGCTCACATTATATTCCCCTTAGGCACAATTCTGTTCCCACAAATACATACGATCACTTACTGTTCATAGCCGACTGTCGTCTGAAGCAACAAGTATTTGGCACCAATACCTGCTGAGGGCTATAAGCAAATCATCATCTAAAATTGCGTCTTTGCAGAGAAATAAGTCACTTAAAAAAGAAATATGGATACAGAATATCGATGGTTTGAATACAGATGAGAAAACCATGAACTAGTTTGGCTAATTATAAGGAAAATGAATAATTGTGTACTGGCAATCCAAACTTTCATCAGTTACCGTGTGTTTAATCTTTAAAGTTAGTAACTAGTTGTTAGGGACTTCCTTCTTTCAAAATTAGATGACTTTGGTATTAACCAACTAAAATAATTTACACACTAATCGAGGTTTGCTGGGATCTTTATCCAGCTCACGCAGTGTTTGCATCGATGTTTTTGGGTAACTAATAGAGCATCTAGCACCCATTTATCGGCAAGCTAATATTAACGGCACCGATAAGAAGACTTCTTTTTTTTCTTTCTAGATTATGATGTACAAAAAGATACAGAGAGGAATTTATTACAATCCCCAGTAAAGTTTACTGTTTCAGTGTGCGAGTCATTTAAGAGAGTAACATGTGTTGTTTAACTGTAAGTTTGAGTATTTGATAACCACATTTGAGGGATTATTACAACAAAAAAAAAAGGTATATCGGCCCATTTAATGTGATCAGAATTTTTTTACTCCCTAATATGGGTTCTGGCACCAGCACCAAAAATCCATTATCAGTCGAGCTCTCGTCACTGATGCCAAAAAAAAACCCAAATGAGTTACTTTAAAAAAGCCATTTCATTTGGACGTGAGAGGTTCATGTTTTCAGTTTGTGGTGGCATCAGTTACTCACACACACACACACACACACACACACACACACACACACACACACACACACACACACACACACACACACACACACACACACACACACACACACACACAGGGCAGGTGTGGGGTCAGTGTTGGGGTCAGTAGCCTCGGTCCAGCTCCCAAATATAGAGCATCCACTATTCGGGGATCCTTAAGTTGACTGCAGGTTCTCGTATGACCACCATGGAGCCCTTTATGTTCAGAGGGAAACAGACATACCGAACACACAAAACACGCATTCATTCATGCATGCGCTCACACGCAGAACAGCTCCGACGCGAGTGTTCACACTCCTGCACTGCTCACGTACATGCACTCGAATGAATGTGTGTGAAGGAAATACTCGAAACACACACACACACACACACACACACAGCATTACACACTCTGTTACTCTAACACATCATTAAGATCTCTATCATCCCGCTATCTGCAAACATGAACGCTCATTTCCTGTCTCGCCCACCTCCCGACCCCCCTCACCCACACCAACTCTTTCTCATGTCGCTCTCCTCCTGTTTCTCCACCATCTCTCTGTCTCGGCCTCTGAAGACACTATTTCACAGGGTCCATTCAGCGTGTAACAGAGGAGCTCTTCTACAGCTGAAACACAAGACCGACTCTCTGACCCCTCAGGATGACCTCTGCACTCCGAGCTAACGGCTCTGACACGTACAAACATGCCTATACACGTGTGTGTGTGTGTGTGTGTGTGTGTGTGTGTGTGCACATTTGTTGAGCGGAGTGGAAGCTGCAAACTGATGGTCTTTACCTCTTCTGTGGACGTGTCTGACCTGCCTGCGCAAATGTGTGTGTCTATACCAGAGATGGAGAGATTTTAATACTTCAGTAAAATCTGCCTGTTTACTCTTTGTTGCACTTTCAAAGATCAGTTCCCCGCTGAATCACAGCTGCCGCAACAAAGGCTCGAAATGGCTTCAGGCTCCAGGTATAATCAATATTCCAAATATTACTTCATAATGCGTTTGAAGGCGCACTCAGGATTTACTTGGCGTGCTAACAAGGGGGAGAGATACGTGAAATGACCGCGATGAATCCTAACGAGAAACAAACGAGCGCAGCAAAGCATCTGATCCGTACGATCAATCGCACGTCTGTTGAACAAATGGCGGAAAGACGGCTTTTCAAGTCATGCGCTTGCGAGGAGCACCGCCTGAGCTCCACAGCTGTTGATTAGTGCAGCGTCCTTTTTTTAAATTTTTTTCAAAAGAGGCCTTTGTCATATTAGAAGGCACGCTGAGGACGCGTGTTTCAGTCTGACATCGCTTCATCAAAAAGAGGCAAAAATGCCTCCAAAGTTTGTTGTGTTGCGTTTTGCGATTGAGGAAAAAGAACAATAAAAAACACCCAAAAAAACCATCACGCTCGGTCACCCGCTGTCCCTGCACGTATGAAAGTAAAGCAACCCCACACGAATTCAATTTCCCACTTAGTGGAAGCGCATGCCTCCAGCACACAATCTAATATGATGTGTGTGTGTGTGTGTGTGTGTTATGGAGGCATGCGTGCATCTGTCCGAGTGTCGTCCCGTACTGTTCTCCAGCGGATTTCAAGGACATTCCTTCGCATACCCATTTTAAATCAGTGTATGTTAAACCGATTGTTGCCGTCTGTGTATTTCTGTGCTCATGTTCACCCACTTGTTTCATGGCTAACTGTCTATTCAGTCGCCGCTGTAATAAAATCATGGATGTGACATAGTAAAGCTGATAAAAGACGAAGATGCTACAAAATAAGTCTACGCAATTTGCGATAAACTGTCTAGATGAGCTAGCAGATCTGAATTAACCTGCTTCATCTTTGAACACCGCAAATCAAACCCGTACATGATCTCTGTTCCCTTCATCCTTCAGCTCCACATCAAAAGCGCAGTGCTGCTAAATCGTAGGCAGCGGTTAGCTTAAGTGTCACGTTCAGTTTATCTTTCTGAACCCCGTTCGAACAAATGCCGTCTTTAAATTTTTAAAGACTGCACCAAACACATTTTATAAACACGCAGTTTTGGACTCACTCGGCGCAAACAAGTCATTTTAATGTCGGGCAGCTGCTTCACAGAAACTCCCCTGACGGACAGCTTGAGGTATTCAAGGTCAAGGTTAGGCGAGCGGAACATGCAGTTACAGTTGTGGATGTATCAACAATAGCTAAAGTCATTCAATGTAACTCAATCTCGTGATTACTCCCTGCAGAGCGCGAGAGAGACCACTGGCATGCAAGTGTGTGTGTGTGTGTGTGTGTGTTGTGTGTGCACTCAGGATAAAGTCATGCTGTATCTGCACTGATTCGTACTAACAACATTTGTCCTTCAGGTACCGCTGCAAGAATGCTGGCACCACACTGCTAATTAACAGCATTTTACGGTGGACGCAGTCAGTTTATTCAGATAATCCCTGTCGACCCGTTCTGTGTGGTTTTATTATAACCAACACACTGTAGCTGCCTCTTCTTGTACCGTGTGAATATTGGTATGGTCTCTACACGGAAATGTCCATATTCAGATGTCTGTTGTTCGGGATATAATGTTAGCAGTTAACCAAGGTTGACATTTGTAGCAGACTTTCACATCAAGAGGTCGGAGGGGACGGCGGGGGGATTTCGAGCCGCTTTCGTCGCGTCAGCGAGGGCGCCGCGGAGCAAACAGTTTTGCGGCGCTGTAAAAAGAAAGACGCAGAAAAGCCAGTTGCAGAAACGTACGAGGCCGTCATTGATTCTGTTCAGCGGGGTTGCTTTTGTTAGCCTTAATTAGCACGGCTGCACCTCCCTTATCTGCAACAACGGCAGCGCGGATTGGCCGCGAAAAGGCTTATAATGTCGAAGCAACTACAGAAGGTGTCTGCTAATTGATTTCTGTGGTGTTAAATTGTCTGATTTGCTCAGGGAGATTGGCGAGCGAGAGTGGTTGAAAAGATTGCTTTTTCGCTTTGCTCGCCGAGAAAAAGGGTACGGCACGCTACGAGTCAATTGTGGTGAATTTTGTAGTTTTTTTTTTCAGTTTCATTTCACAGTGTCTTATTTAAACCTAGCACACAGATTAACAGGCCGAGTGTGTGTGCGTGTGCAGGTGCGTGTGCGCGTGTGTGTGTGTGTGTAGACTTTGGAACATTATTGGTTATTCTAGAAGATCGGCCTGTGACATTTAATAACAAGCTCCCGTCTTCTCATCTAAAATGCCTGCAGCTCTCCAGGTACGTCGGCCCGGCTCAGTATCAGGTGCAGCGAACAGACGAGTCCCTGAACTAGTAAATCTTCGCATACACAAACACACACACACATGTGCATGCACACACACACTCGGCTCCACCTCGGCCTTCAACAATGCCACATTTGTCTAACAGCTGATCTCCGTGTGATAAGAGAGTGAATATTAGGCGGGACACCCACACACACAATCATGTCTTCAGATGGTTATCGTATTTACATAATCATTAGCTGTGGGTGAGACTCTGTCACGATCTATGTGCCGTTTCCCGGTGGTATTAGGAGCAATTACTGTCGGAGAGATAAGCCGGTGTGCGCGCACACACACACACACACACACACACACACACACACGCACAAAGGAACATCCATACGCGCTGAAAGGAAGCAGCTATTTCAGTTCATTATAAAGAAACAGATGCCAACACAAACAGACAGCAGCGAGCATCAACACACTAATGTTAAAACTTGTTTTCAAAACCACACAACACACACACACACACACACACAACCCGACCCCGCTGCCCCTCCCCACGGCTTAGAGAAATTACTGCCACCTGAAGCGGAACCCTGTCCATCATGCGGAGGCCCCCCAAAGCCCCACAGGTGTCCTTTAACATGTCCAGAGGTCCCCTCCTCCACCCCCGGCTCTCCATGTGGCCATTCATCCGGCCGCAGCGGAGGACATCAAAACAAAACACATCCCCGGGGCTAAAACCCTCAGAGCTACACATGCACGTGAATGACTCCGCTTGGTGCTCTCCAACCCTGGAAACAAGACAATCGCACTGTGACATGCAGATCTCACTGGAGTTGTTTGGAGGGAAACCGTATTGTTCATCGAGAAACAGAGACTTTCATGCGACTGTTTTATGTCAGTGCATCCTGTACAGATTGACTTTCTCATTCACACGCCCGTATGTTCTTCTTCTTGAGAGGTTTTCTTTTTTTTTCTTCCTTTTTTTGATCCGCAGCCAGGAACCCAAGAACACATCGCTTCACCCAGACCAGACTTGTAGAGTGAAGACGAACACAGTGAGTTATAAGAGACAGGTGGAAGCACTCCAAAACCGCAGAGACGCAACTATGCGCTCCTCAGCCATATTTCCGCTGGCTGTCGTTTAAAGTGTTGCTTAACAAAACGGCATTTGTTTTAAATTGCGGGGAAATGGAGCGAAATTCTCGCTAAATGGGCGTTCAAGTGAAAATCCAGTCACTCCACATTAACAGGCGGGAGGCTGACAACGTAATATGAGTGGCGACAAATAAAGAGTTTCTATTGTGAAATCTCACAGCGGGATTTCGCATCGGAGACACAGGCAACGATAATGGTTGAGGCCGAGGCGGAGAGAAAGAGTTACAGCTGCAAAAAACAAAAGATGTTCCGCAAAAAAGGGATGGCAGCCAACGCCACAGACAGACGGACAGAAACACAGACAGACAGAAACACAGACAGCGAGACAGAAACACAGACAGACAGACTTTCAGAATAAACACCAGAGCTCTCAGAGTCGCCCAGGAAGACATTCTTCTCTTTGATGTCAAGCCATGTGACCTCGCAGCAGTCTGAGGAATTGAAGCACCGTCCAAACAAACGTCAACACCGCTAACACCCCCAAGGTCAGGGTGTGTGTGTGCGTGTGTGTGTGGGTGTGTGTTTCAGTCCAAGTTTTGCTGTGTGAGTGTGTGATGTGTGTGCGCACGCTGAGAAGATGGGGAGGGACATGTGTTTCAGGCTTGCAGGCTTGGTATGTCAATTATGCATTTTCACGCCTATTTTTTTCTTTTTTTTTCCCTCCATAGCCTGAAAGCAGAGAAGATTTAGGAAAGGCAGGAGGATCTTAAACAGTAGCAGATATTCCTCCGTGCTGACCTGCCTGCATAACAATAAGACCAGAATCAAACGTGAAGTATGCTGTAAATATCGAGGCCGAGCAGTCGTGCAGGGATGTGGACCATATGGACCATCGATGACTGAGCAGACTACAGCCTTCACACCAGTTTGACACACGAAATGCAAGTTGTTGCTAAAATGCAACAATGGCGCACGATTATAGAAGAATCTGTGAGTCACACCGCACCCTCTACACCTGTACAGGCGCACCGAGAAGTGACAGTGTCTCCCAAAACGTGGGTCATGGCTCAGGTGCATGGCTCGTAAGAGTATCGTGGCGCCTTTATTGAACTGGGGCAGTGCAAAGCAAGTGTAAGAGAGCAGACAGGAGCTGGCGATCGGAGCAGAGATAAAGTTGTGGAGTAACTGTAAATGTAGGCTACAGACATGGATAAGCTACCCAAGAGTAAGAGCGGCCTTTACAGCCAGCCCTGCTAATAGCCTATGCGCGCTATTGCTGTCCATGCTATGTCTTTCAATGCTTGCGCTGTTGATCCTGCTAGATCGACGATCTGGTTGCCATGATAATGGATTATGTCCAACTATTAACCACAACCCCGCAGTCTGAACAATTACAGCTTAAAAGGAAGTACATTTGGCTGGAGTGGAATATAATTTCAAGAATTACTCACATTAGCTTCGTTGTAATGCGTTAGATGAGAAGATCGATACCACTCTCACATCTGTCCATTAAATATGAAACTACAGCTGGATAAGGTGACCTCTTGAAGTCTTGTCTGATTGACTGCTTCCCACTCTTTTCCAATATTCATGGTAAGCTAAGCTAACCCTCAGCTCTGAGAGTGGTATCGGTCTCCTTATCTACCTCTCGGCAAGAAAGATCTTATTTCTAAAAATGTCAAAATGATTCGATTTAAGGGAAAAATAATGCCCTATTGAAATTACACTGGCTACGTTCACTGGCAGACCAAACTGTGGTCAGTGGTCGCATTGTATCGTGGGTAATGTAGGCGCCGGGTTTGACACGGAAGAAGAACACGTGAAATAATAAGGATGAAGAATTGATACTTTATTTTTCTTGCTGTCCACCTGGATTCCTTTACAAATGAATCCTCTGAGAGCAGAGTGCAGACAAAGTAGAATGACTGAATATAACTAATAAATATAGCAATTTCATTTTATTGCAACTTTAACTTATAAAACAGAACAATGTTGTCCTGTTTGTGTCCGTCATCAGTGATTCAGAGACAAATTGTCTCCTCTGTAACGACATCTTGTGGCGGTGGAGGTCAGGTCTTATTTTGGACAATCACAAGCTGTTGCAGTGAAACCCTTAATTCTTTGAGTGAGCTCCAAACACTGGCGTTCATTCCTTTTTCTGTGAAAACCTTTGCGTGTTTCCGTCTTACCATCGTCACTGCGGCACACCAGCCAGCGTGCTCCCTGTTTGTGTTCATCACAGCTGAAGGACCACAGAGACAGGACCGCTACACTTTGAATACAATAACCTCTCACTGCTGGTAAACAGTGGTGTCCCATTGCAGCAGTTTATTTAGGAGTCTGTTCTAGCCCAAACAGGGATTATGATAAAACCCACCGCTGCCTCTTTTAGACCACTAAGTACTTTCTGCTGCTGCTGCAGCTGAAGAATATGGGCAGCTGTTTGTGTGTACGAGCGAGAGAGAGAGAGGGAGACGGAGTGAGAAAGAGGCAGCGAGAGAAAGAAAAATGAGTGGAGGCGAGAGCGACTGTGCTTACAGAAAAGGCGTCATGGCAGCGGCTCACACACGGCGACGAGTGAGCAGCACTTGAGATCTGTCTGATAAAACCTTGGCTCGGGCGACGGAGCGGAAACGTGTAATGTATTTACTGCGTGCTTGAAACTCTGTAAAACTGTGACTACATCAGGCTTTGACAGCACTACAAACCGTAAACTAAACTTTACATCCAGGACTTGAAGTTGTAACTCGAATTGTCTGTTGAAGTTCATCTGATTGCAACAGGAGAAAGAAAAGTACAAGTCTGTTGCCCCCTTGGGGACAAACATCGTGCATCCACAGCCACTGACAGATCCTCAATGTGGTGCAGATGAAGACCTTTGCATGCGTGTCGTTTATAGGCGTTCTACTGACAATTAATTAACGGATATTGTCTTATAAATTCTTATTTTCGAATCATCCTTAGTCATTTTCAAATAGACACTTTCAAGGCCTCGGCGTTAAAAGTTAAAAAGAGTCATTCACCATCCGAACAGCCACTCAAATGTCATTATGCTCCACACGCTGGAAACACCAACTGTGAAGCCTTGCAATGGAAAACACACCTCTTTTACAATGTCTCTCAGGAGAAATGATGGAAAACAAGAGCATTTATCCGCCGAGGAGAACGCTTACGCTCAGGTTGGTATCTACAACAAACGCACAACAGAAGTTCTTGGAGTGAGATGTCATGGAAAAGCACAAGGAAGCTTCTCCCCCCCGACCCACCCACGAGTTCATGACCTCACCAACAGCCACTTCCCTCTTCATTTACAGCCACACACCCGTACAGCTCCTGCACTCTGCGGCGTGGACCTCGGAGTGGAGCATCGCCACGTTGAAAGATGCCGTTGCCAGCACACCTGCGCGGGTCCACGCGTTTATTTCCTTGTGTGTGTGTGTGCGCGGGTGTGTGTGTGTGTGTGCATACGTGAAAAACCCCCTCTCATGTTTCAGCAGTAATAGCCCTGCTGAAACACGCGTCTCCCACTCAAAAGGTTGCAGGCTGCCGTTTACATGCAGGCACCACACACAGCAGTGTTGCCTCCACAACTGGGTCGAGTACAGACGACACACCACTTGAATTAAGTGTTAAATGCTCAAATTCTAAAGTGCACCGAGACATGATATTATCATCAGTATGTATATATATATTCAAATTAAACACGACCAGTTTCCAATAATGAGACTGCCCTGATTCCTGCGTTTACAATGTATTTTTCTACAGCGCTAAACGGCCAGTACACAAAAGACTTCTTTTTTTTTTTTTACTGTGAAACATGCAAAAGGTACTCCAGAGGTGAATCCAAATAAAAAATACAGAGCTGAAAAATGAGCATAATAGATCCCATTTAAACTCCTCTCAGCCCACAACCCTCTCGAACGGCGAGTGCGAGAGGCGACCTGGATCGTCGTACCTTGTTTTTTTTTTTTTTTAAAGCACCGGTGACAAACCAGTTGCCTCTCCTTCACCCCGCTCTGCTAACAAAATGCCATCTGCTCAAAATATATTCCAAAAAACTGCCGGCTGAAGTGTGGTCCTCATTAAAAACATCCATATGCAAATGTGACGTTAACAGCACCTGCCTCTCCTGACTGAACGGCCCGGCGTCCTCAAAGGAACAAATACGCACCGGTGGAGGATTCGCTCGTCCAGATGTCACAGATGTCAGTCTCTGTGTGTGCAGCATCATCTCATATTGGCTTCCAATAATGCTAACAGCTGAAGAAAAGCTAATACTTTTATTTTTTTATGTGTGTCAGTGGCTCGGTGTCTTGTAAAGCATGTGATTATGCATCAAAGATGAATTCAAATTCTTCAGCGCAAGGTGCTTTAACAGGTTACAAAGCTGCTTAGTAGTCGTAGCTGTCCCTGCAGCTGGTTATTAAATGCTCCCAGATACTAACAGATTCCCTTTTGGCATCTGGGGCCAAATCACTTGTGCGAGTGCGGTGTCGGGTTATATGATTGCCGTCCCAAAGGAAACGCGTATATTTGCAAACACAGCAGCGCTCGCAGCTCGGCGCCTCGCTCCCGATTCTCAATGGATGAGCAAGAGTGTTTCTTCCGTTTGTGCCGAGCCGCAGAGACGCTCTGCTCGTAGACGACGCTCTTGGAAGAAAAAGGAATGAGTCACAAACGTACCGCTGATCACGGAGCCTGCGAGTGAGCTCGAGTTGGATATTTTAGGACAAGTCAAACATACAGTAATTTATGAGGGATACTGTGTCGCTGTCTTCATGTTGCTCTTGGCAAGTTTGGATTTCAGAGAAACACGCAACACGAGACTGACTTCCTTCGCCGCCGTCCACCTCCTTTAAGGACACACTGAAGCTACACACTGAGGGCTGTTTGGGTTGGTTTGGTCGGCTGGTCCCATCGCTGCGACTTTCTCCTGATGCTCCCATGTTTTTTTATGACTACTGTAATGAACCACGCTGATCCTCTACTGCTACTGTAAATCCATTCATGCACTTCAGTGTTTTTACTGATGCACGTGCAAAATTCAAACTTGGTCGATTAACAAATATCACCTTGCTCGCTCGAGATCCAGTTCTCAGTGTTTGGCGTATATTTTAACCGGCCGACCCAAAGAATCATAGATAAGATGTGATGAGGGCAAAAGATCACACACTAGTCCCCACCTCAAACCTACACAGTGCACCTTTAAAGGTTGTGTTATTTATATATACTTGTGCGAACACCTTTGGCAAGAATTTTAAATATCATTACGCCCTGACAAAATGCATCACTGCTAGTGCAAAGAGGTGTTTGTCTCTACGAGCAGGGTACCAGGTGAAGTGAAGTTAGGGCACATCTAATGTTTCCAGTGGAAAAGGTACAGAGGTGGCCGTCTAGATACAATAATCCACAATATCTTCCATTGTTGGAGGAAATGTGTTGCAGTGTGCTGGGTAAAAAAAAAAGATCATAACCCTGTCAATCATAGAGACAACACAAGGAAAGGCAGCATGTGACCTTCTAGACTGATCGACTGAATGATTCATTCTGCTCTTACCTGTCAGTGAAGGCTGATGTTGATGTTGAGTTTCGCTTCCACAGATGAGGCTGGCCACACAGCTCTGCACACACACACACACAAACACAAGAAAACACAGTGAGAAGACGCAGAGGCAGCCGTGCGAACGCTGAGATAATCAGAGGATGGTTCGCGAAAACGACAGTGACATGGGTTCATAATAGTTAAAGGGTCTATATAGGAGATTTTGTGGAGTAATGGCATCCTGACCAGAGACTGAAGTCAAACGTCCTATACGCATTCACAGTTCTTTGTTTTGGTTGCCAGGCGCATGTCAGCGCACACGAGTTGCCTGCTTCAAGCAGCCAGAGGGCTCGGACTCGACTACGAGCTGGTTTTTCCTCTTCTGGACACACGAGTAATTTCCAGGCTAGCCTTGGCACCATAGCTAATTAGCTGTTAAGATATTTTGAATTTGTTTTGCAAAAGGTTGACATGGCTGGATGTTTCTGAGTGTAGCACCTTTAAATAAAGAGCTTATTTTAATAAACAGGGCGGTGTGTCCCTGAGGGGAGGCTCCACCTTGAGCACACCTGTTCAGTTTTTAACCTACGATCAGGACGTCTTCTGTTGAATCCTACAGCATCATATGATCGTGTTTTTTTTTTCTTTTATGCCAAGCAGCTTTCTTGGACGTTATAACATGTTTCTCTTTCTTTTATTTGATGCATCAAGTAAAATGAAACATAAATTACGTCATACAAAAAGCACCAACTTTTTAAACGCTGCATTTTCTGTTATACCGACAGGTTGGACGCCAACGACTGCACACTTTTACGAGATCTTGAGATTTGGAGGGTCAGGTCGTTCAGATACCCACCTGTAGAGTTGGAAAATTCAACTCAAATAAAAATGCTTTATATAAACATGACACTCTGGGCGGGTCCACTTCTTCATCTCTAAAGAAAACACGGCCTCCAAAACACTGCAAGTCACACTGGATTCATTTCACACGGCGTTTCGTTTTATTGCCACCCAATAAACCACTCCAGCCGTACGCATGAGTGAGTGTGTGTGTGTGTGTGTGTGTGTGCGCGTGAGTCTCTCTGATTTGTGAGACCGCCTGCGGCCTTTTTTTTTTTTTTTTTTCTGCGTGCGTTATCCCCCACAGTCAGAAAACCGCCATTAGACAAAGAGGTCGATTCATATTGGGTGTTAAAAAGGCCAGATTGAGCATAAATCAAAGCTGTACGAGCTTTAACACATCTCTCAAACCACAACTGGTGGAAAAATAAAATTAAAATGACTAATTCTACTCAATAAAGGTGCCATTCAGTTACTGACAAAGAAAATGACATGCCATTTTTGGCAATGGCTGTGGACCCCCCGCCAAAAAAAAAAGAAGAAAATTGAAAATAAAAGTTATTCTAGCTCCAGTAAAAAAA
>OMLP01021103.1:4617-25113 GCA_900302685.1 Spondyliosoma cantharus
CACACACTTTAGAAAAGCTGCCTGCTGACTAATGGCTTAGTTTCTCTTAGGGGCCAATTAAGTGCTGTGCATGCCAATGAAAGACAAAAGGTTGATATGTGTTAATTACCACTTGTTAATTCAACATTTCAGGACTAGAACATATGATTCATCGAGTGAAAGGAATTAAAAAAACGCAGAGAGAAATGATGCATGAGGCTAATAATACAACATCACTGCATAAGTAGAGCTTTTACTCGGGCTCCTTGAACTGTAAAAATCATCCCAACTGTCAGGAAACCCCAGTTCCTGGCACTTCTCGACATTGTTATTATTAGTATAAGCCTGAGCATGCCAGCATGAACCTATGCACTGTATAATATTGTTATTAGAATAAAAAAAAAAAAGAAAAGGCAACCACGAGTTTCCAGTGAGGCTGATTTCTCCACGCGAGCAGACCACAGGGCTTGCCGCTGGAGACAAAACCGCTCGCTCGCACACACAGAAAATTACTACTGAGGAGCAGGACGAGCGCCTAAAGAGACAGGGATGGTTTTCAAAATAACTTTTGGAAAATAGTTCCAGTTATTAAAGTCATTCTTTTACAGACACAGACATTTGGAGTGAGGAAATTGGCAATCCGTGATGAAAACTGTCATTCAGTGTCCAAGCTGAGCACAGACACCTAAGGCAAAAAGCGAATTAAGCTTTCTAGTACTTGTTTGTATTCACGGAGGAGATGAATTGCAATAAACCTAGACACCAAAGTGTATCCAGTTCATGTCAGCGGGCTGAGTGACACAACATATTAGTCACCAGTCAGGGCGTGCTCCTTGGATCACTAACCTCATGAGACTGTGAATAAATGATTTCACCCTCCAAAGGGGAAATGATTTATAATGAATGACTTCACCACTGTACGCATTCACTTTACACCAGATCCTGTCAAATGTGAGGAGAATATCAATGAGTATATAAAAGGGCAATGGATGTAGAAAAATGCAACATCTCTGGGAGGTGCTTTTTTTCCCCCCCTCTCTTTGATTAGGTAGCAGGAATCCTGCCATGAAAGCAGATAAGATCAAGACCAACAGGCGGTTCACACACAGCTACTCCATCAACATGGAGGATGAAGGCTCTCAAAGAGTTACGCCGTGTAACACACTGCGCGTTGTTGTTAATCAGCTAGAAAGAATGCAAGAAGAAGTGCTTGCTTTTCAACACGTGTGCCACAGTGGCCTTGCATGCTTCAGCAGTGATTTTCTAGTAGGCGCACACACACACACACACAGGATACGCACATCCCTTGTAGTTGTGAGTCAGTCGTTCCCCTTTATACCACAGAGCGCCAGTCTAAACTGTAGACACTGCACGCTCACACATCGTCCACATCACCCACATCACCCACATCCAAGGAGATCCACGTGGAAAAGCCAACAATGGTCCCGTTGAGTGTTTCACACCACCAGGGAGGTTTCAGAGGTTGGGTGAGGTGACCGATGCTGCCCAGCCATGGTGCAAAGGCTCACGTGTAGAGAAAGTTGAGGTCACAAACTCTCACCAAGGCCAAGTCGTGATCATCTGATGGCTGCATTGATTTTGTAGTTCTCAGACAACAACAACACAACATTTTTGGAAATACTCCAAATATTCTGAAATGCTAACTTAGCTTAGCATTAAGACTAACAACCCATGAGGAAACAGCTAGCCTTGCTCTGTCACAAGGTTAAAACAAATCTGTCTGGCTGCATCGCTTAATCTTATTGTACTGTTCACCCCCTGATAACCTTTTCTAGATCAAAGTAGTAGTGTTTGGACAGAGGAATCAGCACCACATCCGTGGGAGTCTATAAACCATGAGATTCACTGTCTCGGCTCCGGCACATTTAATAACATTAGGTTTGAGCTGGACACAAATTAGGAGTCGTCTTCTCCAATGACAGTTGAATGTCAAATACCATTAATAGCCTCTGGTATCCTCTGTACCCACAGCACACATGTGTCTGCTGCGGTGTTCACAGCAGCCTGGCAAACTCCTCCACCTCCGCTCCAATATGATACCATCAGGTTCAGTAACATTGCATTGAGCTTCTGTGAGTGTCAAGTTTTAATCATCCTCTGACAGCTAAGTGAACCCACTGCGACAAGACTGCTAAAAATTTTAAAAAAGTGGGATATATGAGAGTCTGGTGGCATCTGCAGGAACCCCGTCGGAGGAAGCATTAATATTGCAGGACTCTCCCAGGTTGCAATAAGCTAAGCAGCGACCTGCACTCTGTGTAATCTGCTTGACTTAACATCAACCCAACGAGGGAACCTTCCAGCGATAAGACTGACCTTCTTGACTTTGTATAAAGGCTTTACCCATGCGTAATTTTGTTGGCCGAGAGTCGATGGCGAAAAATGTGCCAGAACTGGAAGGAAACGAAGATTAGTAAGACACACTTTGGTCTAAAAAAGGTTTCACTTCTCAATGTTCGTTTGGCCAAGACCTGCTGGGTAGAAAATTCTAGAAAGTCCTTTGCACTTGACTTTGCACCTGCGCCCATAAACTGTGAAAACCGATCGAGGCGTGGACTTTACAGTCAGGGTGGCATGGAGTGCTGGCCAGGCAGAGTGAGCAAGTTGTTCCCCCTGGGCCAGAAGCAGAGCGAACCCTGGGTTAAATAGCTCTTATGTAACAGCCAAGAGGAGATCATGTCTTGGCATTAGCAGAGCAGAGAAGTTTGAAGTTTCTGGGCGATGAGGAAACCCAAGTTGACCATACTGAGAAATGGAGAAGGGCTAGTCGATGCTTGGGCATCCAGAGGGTGCCGTAAAAATAAGCAAGGCCACACACAGACTGCAGGCTGGCCAATACACCCCTTGGCTTCCTTACGTTGAGGATGTGAAGCATATTGTACTATTTTGCTGCTTTTGCAAAAGGCGTAGACTGTAAAAACAGATGAAACTGATAAAATGTCCCTACAACTACTGTTTCTTTGCTCTTTTCTTGACATTCTTTACGATTAGTTCCTTCACTCGGATCACCTTTTCCTTCTGACAGCTAAGGGCCTGTCAGCCAGATATGCTTTGACGATGATATCGCCCCAGGAAACAGGTTACTTGGATACATTTACCTCTTTGGAGAAAAGGATTTTCACGAAAGCTTTAATTGAGCATGTTCACTGAGTGGATGCCAGGATTGCCAGCGACCTAAAACAATCAGGACCTGGTCTCTGTTTACACTGGCCGGATGCCAAATGACTGAACCAACATGACAAGGCCCAGAGACTGAGAAGTGGAGAAAAGAGCTTATCTTGCTCGGAGATCAAACCCACCGACTGTTCAAGCAGGGAGGGGGCTGGACAGGGGAAGGAGTGCTAATGAGCCTGAAAATGTTCCTCAACATAACACGGACACAGCGGCTGCCAAAGACCCTCCAAAGCACTTCACGTCTGTCACAAAGCCCAGGAAAGGGTGCAGATAAGGGTGCGTCATGTCTAACACAGCTCAGTGGAGCGAGCTACCTGGGACGCAAAAGAAGGGAAACAACAGCAATATCTTGCAAGACTGCAGAGTTATAGCAAATTTTGTGTTGTGATTAGTGATATATGAGTGGTAAAGGTAGACAATGATGAATGGTCCATTGCTGAGTCGGATCCATATGTGGTCAGTGATGGATTTATGCACATCCCGACACTCTTTGCCATCTGCTCTTTATAACTTTGTGGTATTAAGATTTATCGTCTTTCATCGTGACGGAATATGGATCAGGCTTACGGCTGTGGAGAAATTTGTTATCTAAATTAAAAGCAAAGAGATCTGACACAATTAATACCGCAGAGTTCAAAGAGATGAACACAGCTTTGATTATTTAACAGATCATGCTGAATATATTAACAGAATCAATTGCCTAGCTTAGGGTGCTTTAGAAAAAAAACATCAGAAGAGGTTGGGCTTTCTAACTTTCATCTGAGACAATAAGAGAGTCAATCTCCACCCACTGATGAGCAGGTGGGATGTGCTGGAGTAAATGTGTACCCAGACTTTGCTCCATCCATCATGGGGACAACGCAAGACACATGGCGCCAACGGAACATCCAAGCAGTGAGCACTTTGGCCTGTAGCACCAGCTGTGTTTGCATTTCCAATAGGGCAAGGATCGTCTGAGACCTTTTGGCTACTGGACCAAGGTAGGTCAGATCAATCACAATTTGTATTGTTATGAGGATTGACCGGTGAGCAGGCTTAGATATAATGAGAGGGGGTGCAGGATGGGGTATTTCCATATGAACGGGGCTGTTGGTTGTGGCAACACATGCCTCTTCATCTCTGAAGAAGACATCAGAAACTCGAATAATACATACAGACTAGGGCGCAGAGCAGAAACATGATGCAACATGACTTTTTCCAGCATGGATTCATAATCAAAAGGTTGAATTTTACTCAGCAGCAACGTGCTGAAAGAATACGCTTTGAGCATAAAAGATCACACACACCCAAACAGGATTCTCTGCAGCAGCTGGATTCAAGAAATCAAGTCCCACATGCAGATCAATACAGCAGCAAATAGCTTCTGTATCCAATACTCCTTGTCCCCTACACCTCATTGTTCATACATCTTGATAATCAAACTACTTCTTGTATTTTCACGGTTTGTAAATCACTCGTTCAAGTTCGAAGTGCTGAGGCAGCACCTGCTCCAGACTGAAGTACTGTACGCCGTCTGGTAAGCTTACAGGAATTACATGCACTGCTACTCAAGTGCTGCCCTGGGGGATTTTTGCCTCATGTGCACCACTCACCCTACGATTTATATGACCATCAATAAAAGAATGGTAATGGCATGTCTTGCAGTTATTTCTTTGGGGTTAATGAATGATGATCACAAGGGAAGTCGGCCGGTGCTGTTTAAGAGCTACCTCACTCCCTTCTTCACCATCAACAACATCCCGACCATCTGCGTGGTAACTCTTAATCAGATAGCTCGTTTGATACATTGTTAAAGCAGCCGCCAACAGTTTAATCTTCATTTTCTTTGCAAAGCTTACAGGCCATTCTTTGCAGGTGACCCAGAATGAGTGCAATTCAATTTAGACCTATGCATTAATCTCCTCAAAGGTCCAGGAGCCTTGGCTGTGAAGGAGAGCATGAATGGGCGCCATCGGTTCGCCATGTCGCTCTGCCGAGCTGGACAGGAGGTTCCTGCTTGTGCAGTCGAGCAAAGGGATCTCGTGTTGGAGCTGAAACACAAAGTGGAGCTGACTGAACAAATCCCTTGAACTGGATGAGTGTGAGTGTGTGTGCTTGTGCGTGTGCGTGTGTGTGCGCGCGCGTGTCCACCAGTGCAGTGGCCACAGCAAAATAAGTTATATTCAAAATCTCTGAATAATGCAGCACGAGGCGAGTAGATATTCTTTTTTAAACTCAGGACGGGTATGTCCCTCTTCTGTTGGTAATTGCTCTTCAACCTGTAGTTTTGTGCACCCGGAAGGGTTAGACATAGGTTTAGGTCAAAGTCAGTCATGTCTCTTTTAGTTGGCGTCTCGGTGAGTGCTGGGAGCAAATGAGAGGTCTCCGCCAAGATGCTGTCAACACCAGCTTTTAGTTCACCTGCTTTTTATAGCAACCACTCCAGACACTGCTGGCCGTACGCTACCAGCAAACACTTTGAAAGCCAAATATAATCTCAACCACAGAAGGAAGAAATAGAAACATACAAGCCACCATTATGCCTGCCTGACTGGACTGGTCTGCACTGAAACAGAAGAGCCTCGAAAAGGACATTTCATTTCAGAGAGAAGGTTTTAGCTGATCTCAATTTGATCCACTTCAAATCCTCCTGTCTAGGAGATGCACCCGTAATGTGGAGCTCCTGTGGTTTTCCCCCTGCAGTGCCTCTCTACCTAGAGACAGTAAAAGGCCTTCATCCCCGTGTGACAATAAGCACAGATGTTACCCATGCCTGATAAGTCACATGCACACCACCTTATATGGAGAAAAATGTGCAGCGGAGAAGACATGAAATATTGGCGTTTCTCGGCGAGCACTTCAGAATTAACGACGATGGGCACTCACACACACAGCCGTCCAAACGGGCTCCAGAGAGGCTCTCGTCGAAAAGTTGCTGTTCTCACAGAGCATCAATGACAAAATGAGTCATTTTTCCACAACAGGAGATTGTTCTTTTTTTTTTTTTTACATAACGCCACAAAGTTACACACTGTTTATCGGACTTCAAAACACATTGTTTCGCGGAGTTGGGAGGTTCCTGTGGTAATGATGTCACCGCCTCACAAGCCCTTCGACTTAAATTAGAGAAGAGATGAGCCTGTGAAGCAACTCTGAGCCACCCAGGAGAGAGGGTAGCATTACATTTCCCTTTTGTCACTGGTAAACAACTCTGACAACTGACAGTACTGCCAGCTGAGAGGCATAACTCTCGACCCGTGTCACAAAGGGAAAGACTGTACAGGCAAAATTACACGTTTTTTTCATTAAAAGGAAATTACAGGTCACACTCAATCAGCATCACTCTGGGTCGAGACCCCTATCCCAACTCGGGGAAAAACAGAATAGTAAAAACATAACGTTCCTCGTGGTCGAGGATTTCTCGGCCACAAAAATCTGAACCGCAAGCATGAAAATATGTATGTGGTGCCACGGCTTCTGACCCTGAGATTCTCTCACTGATCGGCCAAAAAAAAAAAAAAACAGGGTGCACACATGAGAGCAACAGCAATTACCCAAGTTACTATTTCTGTATAGTCTAGTAGAGAGGCAGTATAAAGTAGTTTAAAGTATAAACCAAACTCAGAGCATGCTCCCTCTATTCTTTTCTCTTGCACTCATGTTGGGCTCAGTCTATTTCCTGGTTGAAATTGATCCGAGTAAATGATTAGAAACTGTTTACTCCTTTCTAATCCATCATTAAATAATCATTAGTCACATTAATTAGCCATAAAATATACACTTCCTAAAGGTTTAACTTAACCAAGAGCCCTCAGACAGATCAATGAGCGGACAAGCCAGCCTCTGTGAGTCAAACATTAGCCTGTGTTTTTATTATTACAGCCCTCCTCAGCAGTGTGCAAAGGTAGCAAGACAGTCAGACTGACACCTTCGCGTGTGGGTTTCCATGACAGAGATCCCAAAAGGCATGCCAGGCCCTTCCCCTCCTGCTCCATGGGTACATTTGCTCTGTTTGCCCCCTCACTCCAGGGGTCCCGGGACCCTTTTGTTACCCTCCCAGCCCTTCCACCCCAGCACACGGCCAAACAACAATACAATCTGATGGTAAATCACACTCTTAACACAACAGCAGAACATGATCGGGCATTTAGTGGAATGGCCTATGCTCCCAATCTATCAGTTCATAAATCAGGAGGGAGAAAGAGAGGCAATAAGCAATGTGTGTGACTACATGTTGAACATCTACACACTCAAGTGATCTATTGTGTCTGTGGAATGAAACCCGAATACCTTCGGCATGGAGTTTTAATTAATTCCTAAAGGCTGAGCATGGTGACAGGGTGCAATTTAATTTTATTTATCACACCAAATTAGGTGTTACTTTGCACAAAAGGCTTCAGAAAATGGATACTGCATCCTAATGAGGGAACAGACAGATTTTAATATCCGATTATAATAAAGATAAAGGGCGAGGTCACTCTCTGTCTCTCTGGGAAAACACACACAGATGAATCACTACTTTTAACACAGTTGCCCATGGTGCGTGCTCTCTCAGCGAAAGCAATTCTAATCACCGACAACACGACAATCACATGTCTTTGCAGGGAAATGATTCCAGTCACAGCTGCTGCGCTACTGAGATTCACTACTCACAACAGCCAATGAGAAGTCACTGGAGAAATGAACGCGCACACATCCACGAACTTTTGTTTCACAGACAAACTTCCAGGCAAATATCCTTGTTAATGACGCGTTTAGGTGTCGCGGCGGACAAAGCGCGCAAACACAGGAATGAACGGAGACCTTTAAATGCAACGTGACTTGAGGAATAAGTTCGCTTGTAACTTACCGGCTGCTGTCCCCTCTGGTAAAACATACTTCACGCGGTGTTCGCGTTTCCCTCCCTGTTCGCGGCCGCTGAACGCAACGGTATTACGTTTAATAGAAACATTTAAAACAAAAAGAAAAACGGATTTTATGGGAGCGCACGTCCACGGCTCCTCTGTCTCCAGACCGAACGTTCCTGGGACGGAGCGCCAAGAGACTGCGGGCTCCTCCCAGACACGGTGGGGTTAAACTCCTCCTTCCGACGGACACACAGAGGGGGGGATGGCCGTGTTCTTTACCACAGCAAGGATTACAGTGGGAGATTAATTAAAGTATACCTGAATGTATGATAAAACACGGTGAACCGGGGGGTTCCCAAACACTGGTTCGTGGACCTGTAGGAGGTCCCTCGCGGAGATGACAGGTTCCTCAGGGAAATGAGCTGGAGTTTGCGCGCGTTTCGCTTGAAAGACATTATATGACACTTTTCTGCATAACTAACTAACTAACTTGTGTATTTACAATGCAATGAAAACACTTGCGCTGATTAAAGCTGCAGAATGATGAGTTTTTAAGTCGCCCCCCTCCCCCCTCCTTCATATGCCTCACAGTGGTTTGGTCTGCTGCCAATCAACCTGCACCTCACACACCTGTCTCTGCGGAGCCTCTCTCAGCGTGGTGCTGACAGACCATGGTAAGTAGATATTTTGCAAACGTTAACTTTAAACAACAATGTTTTTTAGGTTTAAGCACAAAAAGTGTTTCGGCTTAAAATAGCTCCCTGTGTCAGTCGCTGCAAACACAGCTGTAGATGTCCTGAGGTCTCGGTAAAAACACCTGGTTTTGTAGCGACAATTAAAAAAAATTCCCGGGTTCAGGGGGTCACCCCTTCAAGAATTGCTCTTGAGATGTTGTTCCGTTTATTGCCCCCCCCCCAACGGTTAAGTGAAATCCACCCTTGCTTACATCATCCCAAACGTTTCCAGTTCCGACCCTGTTCTAACCCAGAAAAATCTGTATTTTTCATTTCACTGCTTGTTGCCATGACTTTCAAGAAAACATCAGATTATTTTTGGATGGAAAAAGGAAGGAAGTCAGCAAATTAGTAACAAAAAAAATAAGTAACGTGAATAAAACTTTAGCACATGACCTCGCCTGACCGGAGTCGCCTCGGATAGTCTTTCACTGGCAATTCTGGTTGTTTTACGATGAAGACAACAACTCCCGTGATCCCACGCTACTTCATGACATTATCAAATTATGTCTTTTGTTTGTTTTAGCAGCAGAAACTGTGCTTTTGCATATTTTAGACAAACTACAAATTGAGGCTTCAGGTTTTGAATGAAGTACACATTTATGAGGAAGGATTAGAATAGAATAGAATAGAATAGAATTTATTAGAATAGAATGCCTTTATTATTATAGGAAATGCTGTGTTTTTGGAGCCTGAGCCCTAACAGGGTCTTAAAGTCAGGATATCTCAACCTATGCTGCTTCGATTTTTAACCATTCTTTTTTGTAATCTGTCTCTTGTGAGTCCCCAGAATTTATTGGCAATACTAAAAGCTGAAGTACCTGAATCAAAGCGAGCACAAGTTCACATATGTCTGTCAGTACATGCAGACCGTGAGGATATGAGCTTGCGAAGACAGACATGGAAAACTATAAATGGAGCTTTAGACAAGGTTCTGAATGGCATCACCGATTTAGCAGCACCCAATAAGGTTTGTATTTTAATTGTTAATGAGCAAAGTTTAACTCCACTTCTTCACTCACTTCAAGTTTGCACAGACAGTATATCTAAGTGGAGTTTTAACCACTTACAATTCAGTATTAATTAGCCTTCCTTGCGATAACCTACTATTGAATTTGGATCTGGGTCCTATGGGAGTCTATTTGTCTTTTTGGCCCTTGACCTGTAAAGCTTCCTTCCCTTTGCTTCTCAGCCAGCTGGTTCACTCGGAAGTGTGAACAAGGTGAGCATATTTTGCATAACACCGACAACCCTGTCTGTCACATGAACTAATGAGCTGATAAGCAGCGGTGATAGCAAACAGGTTTGTTTTCCTCAGATGAGAACTGTCATTGTTATTCTTGGACCGCACATTTCGAGTATTCATCCATCTCTAACGTTCTCAGTCGCCCGCATCAAAATGCCTCCCCTCCCTGATAACGCAGTCGCGATGGCCGGCCCTTCCTTTCCTGCAATCTCCCTCGCAATGCCCAAGAACCATAATCCGGTTTTGTGTTTCGTAACGTGGCTCTTTGGCCGGGCGTGTCGGCCCAGGCCAGACCGGTCTAATCTGCATATCAGCCTGTTTACAGCTGCGGTGTGGTCCGAATGGAGATGTTTCTGTTTCTCTTCTGCCTATTTCTTCTGCTGCTCTGCTGCTTTTTACCGTACATCAATTTCTATCTGTCTACACAACAAGCAGCCTCTCGTGCCCCTTTACTTTTAGTTAGCCGCAGGGTATTCAGCTCCGGTAAGTCGAGGATATTGTTTTGAAATCATGTTATGCATCTTCAGGAGTGTAACAGGATACAGGCAAATGTGGCTGTGAGAAGACGTGAAAAATGGAGATGTAACCCAGGATTTAGATCAGATTATTAGTCCAGAAGAACAAAAATGTTGGACTACTATTACTGCAGTAATCCACCGAGAAAATGTCATCGGTGTTACCAGTGACGTGCTTCGCATCCCCTCCCAGTATGTAATGTTGTTCAGTGAAGCATTCTGGATATATTCCAACCACATAGAGGCTCCCTGTGTCATCTGGCAGTTTTCAGGGGCTCTGGTCACTCCGCATCTCATTAAACATAATTGGCTCTGACAGACATCCTGCCACCCATCATCTCTGGCTGTCTGTCTGTAGGCCTGAAACAGGACAACAACCCCGCCAGGGCTTTCCCATGAACTCACAGACGTAGAGGATCAGTGATGGCGTTAGCATCTGTACTGCCATTTCTTTTTTTTTTTGCTTTAAAACACAACAGGGGGTAGAAAAACCAGCAAGCTCAGCCGGCAATTTATTTTCTTTCTTTCTTTTTTTTTTTTTTCTGCTGACGCAAAACAAATATTCCATACATAGGCAGGCAGGTTCAGGCTCACACACATGTACACACACTCATTAGCACCCGAGAGCCTTCTCAGCACCCGCAGTCCAGCAATCCTGTCTGGGACCACTCTAATAGGGTCCTGATAGTGGCTCTATGTGTATGTGAGAGTTGGGGATGGAAGGTGAGATTCTCTGCTAAGTGATCCTCTCGCTCTTCCATCATACAGTGCGATCCAGCCATTATTACCACTGTGTGAGGGTCGTCCTGTCCAGTGTCCACATGCTATTACCACGCTCATTTGTCATGTAGTCTTTAATGGCTCGCTGTGGCTGGGAGAAAATTGTCTCATACTGTTGTTGCAAAGGCTGGCAGGCTGGTGCGGAAGGCGCTCTGCTGTCTGTCTGGAGGGGAGGATGGTTTTTGTGCGTCCAGAAGACAAAAGGCAAGGGTTATCGTAGAGGTGTGTGCGTGAGGGAGAAACAAGGGAGAGCTATAATCAGACACTCCAACCACACCCTGAAACAACTCCTTACTTGTTCCTAAATACAGCAGCCGACGTTAAAAGCATCCACGTCCACAAAGAGGCAACCGCAGCAGTCCACACAATAGACAAAGGAAGTCTTTACACACAAAAAGGCGATAGAGTGGTGATACGGCATGAAAAAGCCGGGCCATTTTGGAAAAAAGGCTTTTAATTGAACGCGACAGATCTGATCCAAGTGATAGCTCGCAGACTCCTGAGGGCCTGACTAATGAGAAATCAATGACGACAACGAGTGAACAGCGTGCCACAGCAGCCGACCTCTCGCGCCAGCGTTGTGCGGGGTCTTTAAAGGACGGACTGAGCACTTAAAGCCCCTGATTTACCTTCCTGTACAAGTGATTTCATTAGTATTAGACAAAAAAGACCGTTAAAAACTGGCTTTCCAAATGAATTCCTTGAACTGTAGACCTGTGAAAACCACTCAGTAGCAGCATCATCCACAGTTTTCATTTTGTGCAGAAATAAATCCATCTGGCTGAGCAGGTGGATGTTTGATAGAGCGGCCTGTGTCTGCTATCAGAGGATATATAAACCTGTATGGATGTATTAGAGTGGGAAACCACATATGTGATAGATCTGTCCCCCACACGCGGCATCATCTGTCTGTCTGACTGCCTTGTCTGCCACACAGATATGTCATTACTGAGAGAGGGGAAGACAAGCAGGTGGGGGACTCGGTGTGCCTGAGCTGTTGATTGCTTGAGCCCGAGGTGAAGAAACTATCACATGGGTGTGACCGATTGGGGACTTGAATTAGGGTTTTGTGTCCCTGTGTGTGGAGAAAGGATTGAGACAGCCATTTGATGAATGGGAGGATGGGACTGTAAAACAAGGATAAAGCTAGAAAAATGGGAAAGTGGGACTGCACCTGTGGAAAATAAGGCCCTGGTTCAGGTAAATTAAAAGACCACATTGGCACCCGAGGCCACCGTGTCTGAATGAGGTGTTGAAAATCAAGTTGGAGAAGGCCATTTTCCCCTCTCTGACTGATTGCCTGTTTCCATCTACTGACGATCATTACTCTCAAATGATTCATTTCGAGGTAAGCTCAACGCGGTCGTTAGAGGATATCCGCACCGCACTAACAAATAAACCAGGGATTAACAAGACAACATCAGTCAGTCAACACGATCACTTCTGGAGATGAATCCTGCACAGGTTCAGTGTAAATGATCCCACATTGTGCAGGATTGCTGAAAGATGAGCGCAAAAAAAACAAAAACAAAATTGTTAACAAATTGTGTGGCAGCTAAGGAGAAATGGATCAAACAAAAATGGGATCATGCAGAATTTGACAAGATGACTAAGCAGAGGTGATTTTTTGCAACACAATATTTTGATTTCTCTTTCATAATCTTTGTTTTTGTTGTTGTTACCAATAGAAGTTAAATCTGACAATACAAAAACTGCCTTTGGCTGACGCGGTTACAATCCACAGAAAACAATGCAACAAGAATACAATCACAATGGTAATTTTGGCCACGACTCTGCAATCCTTCTTCAGCTGGTTGTGCTGTGGTTGGTCTGTGTTGTGTATGTATTATGCATGTATTGAATATATATTTGATCATATGTAATGTATCAGTGACTTGTTAATGGGTTACTGGTGTCTCTGCCTCAGCCACTCCAACCCTCTGTTGCTTATTCCTGTTCTATGTAACTTCTGTGAGCAGGAAGCATCACAGTGCGTTACATTTCACAATCACACGCAAGCGCGTCTACGGTTATCATGACAGCGGTGAAGGGCGAAGAAGCTGATCATCAGAAAAGTCAGCCCATTGAACTCGTAGCATGTTATAGCCAGGTGTTATTGTCTCTAGTTTAGGTTACATCAGCTTGGCGTGCTGTTACTGTTCTGAGTTGTGTGCAAAACTTTGACCACCGCGTGGCAAAAACATCTGAGCGCGAATGTTTACTTCAAGACGCAGATATAAAGACGTAACACCGTAACGACATGGTGAGTTTTGCTTGTAGTTGGCATGTAACGCTACGTTATATGAAAATTGCACAAAATTCCTACATACTGTTGCTTTAAATAAAGGATGATGATGATGATTTAGCTGCTTCAGGATCTATGTGTATTTATAAACCTTGCCCATCTGTCATTTTTCGTGTTTCATGCAGTACAGTATGTGCACTCTATCAACCCAACATGTTCACCGAACATACAGTACGTACAGTTGATGTTATAACCTCACGCTTGCTTGCTCAGAGATGCTTTGTTGGTACATGTGAGCATCTGTTGTGCGAAACAGAGAAATCTGTTCTATAGATCCCTTTAGGCTCCGGTGCTACACACATAAATCTCAGTGAACAACAGTATTTTCTTTAGCTCTTTAAGCCCCTCTATGTATTATCTGCACGGAATTTCTAGCTTTTACCAATTCCTCTCAGGCATCATTGCCCACCGACATTATCTCCGAAACATCCATCTGCCTAGATCTTCTCTCTGGTGAATCTGCAGCGACTGACAAGAAAATTGCTTATCCTAGAAAAAACATGTTTGTCTTCCCACCATGCCGTGTCAAGAATGGCACACAGTTGCACCATACCACGTCAAACACGGGGAGAGAAAATATGACTGATGGACCGATATTGGACAGCTGGATGTGTGGTCAGCATGACATCAGACCACAGTCTAAAAATGCACCCAAGAAAACACCAGTGTGCCCATTTTTACATCTTTTTTTACGTGAATGTAGGGCAGATTTGACAATGACAAAGTTGAGAGAATGTAAGTTGCCAAATATATCCCACATGAGAGAGGAAAAAGGATATAAATGATTGAGTGACTGTGGGGAGATTACTCCATGAAAGAAAGATCAGGACCGGACAAGCGTCGTCTTTTATAGACTCACAGAAAGAGAATAAAGAAGAGGCCTGTAGCTCTGGGCTGGACAGACAATTTAAGCCGCTTCGAATCTCTTCACTCCTGGTCAAATGACTTCAACCGCAGCCTCACAGCCAGAGGCCAGCGGAGGGGAATCCAGCGCAAACACAAGGACACCTAATTGAGTTATCATAGGCTTAAATTGAGTCAAACGAGAATAACATATTACAAGGCAACAAACGTACATTGAAAATCAAAAGCGCTATTCAGTAACAAATGGCGAGGGCTGATTCCAATGAGGCAAATGCAATCATTCACTCTGAAGTGCCATGTGATTTGTATTGGGCCGTGCAGAGGCTAAACTCTTCTTATTCTAATTCAATAAGGGGCCAACAAACAAACTGAAAACAAGCCACACAATTCAACTTGGAGAAGAAAACTGAAGGCTGGGCATAACAGCCGTGTTGATTACATTCTTTAATTGCAACTACGCAATTTATTTTTTCACCTCTTCATGTAGCTGCGGCAGTGATATTGCTGAGCCTTGTGGATCCCCAGCGTCACATCTAATGCGTTAGAAACAAATGGGCTCTTATTGCTCCGTTAGAAACCATGACTGTCCCTCTGCCAGCCCACTAAAGTAACGTTCCCACACCCATTACCTCCTCGCTCCCCGCTGAGAAACACTTTCACACCCATGTGAAGGGAGCACAGCGCCGAGCTGATAAAATCACCTTGTTAAAATCTGCTCATTTCGCTTTCTTAATTAGAAACACTCACCACGCAGTTTCCCACAAAATCATCGCCTACCAGTACAATGCAGAGCACCACCCAAACCCGAGCGAGGCGGTTGTCCGTCTGGCAGCTCAGGTTTTTAAACAAAGTAGGAAATTGAATGACCTGGAGCTGTTAATGGAAAGCTGATACTTCCCCCTCAAACTGTCTGGACTGGTTTGTTTACAGGGGCTGTAGAAGCTTGCCTGGTAACAATGGATTAGTTTGTGTACTGGTAAGCTTATATTTCCAAGTGTGTGTCTGTGTTGGAGGCTCTTAAGTAGATCTTAAAGTCTCCTTGGGGATAAACTTAAGTTATTAGGGCAGATCTGTTTTTGACTCCTCCACATGTTGAAGTGTGCATGTGTGACATGTGCCACAATTGTTAGCATATCTGGCTAATTAGCTTACTACCTGTAACCAAACATTACTTGCAAGGCCAAGAAGGACACCATTAGCTAACTACATCAGTCTGTGGGGCAGCAGGTTCAATGTGTGGAATCTTGTACTGGATACTACCAAAGAGGCCGTCTACACTGAGCATTAACATGCGTCTACGGTTATCCAATCACAAGTGGATCACTCTAATGCTGCATTCCATTTGAACGGGAAAGTCAGAATTTCTGAGCACCTAGTCGGCAGTTCAACAGGAACACCCCTAGGAGTTGGTTTTTCGACTCAGAAAGTCAGAAACACATCACCACTCAAAATCCAAGATGGCGGCTCTGCTTATCAACAGCTGTGGAATGCTGTTTATTAGCACTTTGGTCTCATTAAATCAGTCTTACACACTGTGCTGTCCAACTTATGTTGCTTCTGTGTTTGTATGCACAAATGTAGTGTTATGGTTTGTTATCAACTGGTATTGCTAACAACGACTTACAATGACTAACCTGGCGTGAACTGGTATTCTGACTCGTACTGGAACACTGTCAACTCGACGTGATTCCCAGCTCTGACTTCTGAGGCAAGTGAAAGGAACCTTGCATAAAGATGTGAATCCCCCGAAAGAAAAAACATATCGAGATTGTATTGGAGGTTTGGAGGTGGTTTGATATGACTTAAGCCGTTGGGCCGCCAGTTCTAAATACAACACTGCATGATTTTGCAAAACAAAAACAGATGAACTTGTTTATTTGCATATAGAGCGGGAAGTGAAATACGATCTCAAGTGGCCACTCAAAAACGCTTGTGTATGTTACACCAGGTCTAAACAGGCACAGAGTTAAGTCTGACATTAACAGCCTTGTCCTGCTCTTAATTGAAATGGTAGAAGTTTGCACACCAGCATTCCCAGCCATGACACCTGAGACAGTACAACACTTTTCAAACAATTAGGTTAATTAATTATGTTCCATTTTTTCAAGCAGACAACTGGTCAATTTGACCAGACTCAAAACGTCCCATATTCATCGAGCATCAATTCTAAGGTATCGCGTTAAAGTGAGATTAATATTTAAACCTCTTTTACAAGCCTTGCTTCCTGGACATATGGGAGAGCTGCGAACAAAAGAAAGAAGCACTCAACACGTTTCCATTTTGTAGCAGCTGGTCTCCCCTGGTGTTTGTGTTTTTCGACAGCAGCCCCTTTGTGTGTGTGTGTTTACCTATTAGCCTATTTAGCTAATAATAGCTAATGGATGTGTGCATGTGAGACTCTTTTCATTTGGGCTGTGAAATCGGATTAGTTCTCCTGTGTGCTCTCCTGCGCTCTGTGTGCGCGTGTGCGTGCCTGCGCGCATGTGGGCTCGATCCGACAATGAACTGTGCGCATGAGGGTAACCGCTCCAATGAAAAGGGCAGAGCATCTATTACTCAGCGGGCAACTTGCAGTGTTTTTTTTGCATGTACAGGTGGTGGACAAAATAACTGAAACACTAATAGAGTTCCCCTTTAAAGGAGCTTTAAGCCAACTTGTGGTGCCTGCTGTACAAATCCTGAACTGTGGGGTAACAGGAAATTGGAGCTTTTGATTCGAAGGAAAGGATCTACATTTAATGTTGTTTAGGTCTGGTTATTTGGGAGGGTCATGGGAACCAACGTGGGCAACTGCTGCAGCGCCCAGAACCTTAACCTAACCTTGAAAGCTTCAGACGACTAGCTTGTGCTAAATACACTGAAAATTCTTCTTTCAAGCTCCCTATATTTAGCATTTTTCTTAATTAATCTAATTCGAGTAAGTTTACACACTCAGTTAACCTGGGGCAAGTGTTATAGCATATAAAAACTAATATATTAAATGCAAAGAGGGGAATGAGCGGGGGTTTTAAGGGGCCCACCAGCTCATTATTTTGCACTCAGACCTCACAGCAGGTTAATCCGACTCATCTTTTTTCTCGTTGTGGCTCTGGGCCCGCATTATTTTGAACTAATAACCTTCTAGCACTATACTACAGATTACATTTTTTTATTCAATGTATTTATTCCTGCTGACGAAGTTTGACTTGTGTCAGTGGATCTTTATTTAGCAGTTTGACATTTGGCAGAGTTAATTTACCAGTCAAATTATATGTATCTGGGACTCCACATTAACGCAGCATAGATCACACTGTGTCAGTTGAATGTGTGTAGGTTGATTCATCTTAACAGTGAACGAAATTAGGCTTTCTAAAGGCAGATGAGTCTCGTGTAGATCGAACAGCAGATTAAAACATGGCTACTCAACTGAACCAGCTCCAAATATAAACGGTGGCTGCATCAGCTATATAGGGCTCATATTCAATTTTAAAAACATATGAATCCACATCCCATATAATATTAGCCACAAAGCATCCATTAAAAAGTCATTGTCAGACCTCTTAAACAGCTGACGCGCACCACTAATTGGTACATTGGTTACTTTGCTGTGTATCCAGCCTAGTAATTACAATGATGATGAAAGTTGTTTCATATGAACTGTCTTTTTTTTGTCCACCTCCCGGGTTTTTATGTATATTTGCACTCACTCATACCTGCTCAGTGTTGGCATAGCACCAAAACTATGAACATAAGGTCCAAGTTGAAATGAAGTGGTAATATCCTTTAAATGATTTTTAAATTAAAGTCTCTAACACTCTTCCCACTCCCACGTCCTCTGTCTACTCCCTGACTACCCTCTCCGCCCTCGCCACTTTATCTCCCCCATCCCGGCCCAGAATGGTCTGGTCTGGTCTGACCGGGTCCACCTTGCTCACTCGCTCAAAAGTGCCAGATTCATGTTTCTCATTTTCTCCCTGGTGTCCCTTGTGACACTCAAGGCATTGGGGGAGGAATAAGACAGGGTAGAGAGGGAGAAAGGGTGGAGGCCAAACAGGTTGGAGCAGACTGTGTGCTTACTCATTAGCTTCAATTGCCCTCCTTCACCCTGTCAAATCCTCTGCACTTACCCCTCTGACACTCCTCTGCTCTCCCCCACCGACATCATTATTCACTGCTTCCTGCTCTGAATATAGCTTTCATTTTAGGGGTAGAGGTGTTGCGGTGTCATGATATTCCCATTAACCGGGATATTTAAAAAATGAAATATTGATATTGTGTTAATAATAACCATATTATGATATTGTACGAATAATCCGGCGAAGATGTTCGATCTTGTGTGTCTTTTGGTCATGAGTGTTTGGTTTGCCTTTTCATTAGTCACTGAATGTAAATGTTTTTTTGTCCTTTGTTTTTTAAAGTTACGGCTACAGACTCTGCACATGCCTACACTCATATTTAAGGGTAATCTATTTGCCAAAATACAGAAAAAACACACAGCAAACAAAGTTAAAGATGAATATATAGCAATAATATTGTTTTTTGTGAATTCTTTTGTCCATGATAAACATTTAGTGAACATCAGATATCATGATAGCCCTAATTTAAAAAAACTCAACATCTAACCAAGCCTTCAATAGTTGATTATCAAATATGGTATAATTACACTCACTGTAAAACACAATCACCTCACATTTCAGTGAGACATATGGAGTTTTTAGGCACGTCTTATTTCTAGAAATCTTTAGAGAAGCAAATGTTCACTTTTGCAAACAAAAAACACTTTGTATACAATCTTGTTATGCTTATTTTTTTAAGTGGCATTTGTTTCCAGTATTGAATGGCACTTTTACTGAGTTTGGTTTGACATCTAACTCAAATATCAATGTTAAGCTGCTTCTCTTCCTCAAACCCTAAATAGCTCCACAAAGGCAGCACTCGTCGCAGGGATGCTGTACTGAATTATGGTGTACCGGCAAAGCTCTTGTTGTGTCTATTGTCTGACATCAGTGCACATTTTAAACTCATCCATGTCTCTCTGACATGTCATTAGCACTGGCATTCTGAGAGGTGAGAGGACTGACATTTTCACAGTGAAATGCTGTTTCTGTTTTATTTTTTTCAAAATAAAATAAAATGCAAGACAATCTCAGATACAACCTTGCGTGTAGAAGTACACAATCTTCAAGAAATTAGGTCAAAGGGACAATATGTATGAACCAATTCCTACATATTGCACCTTTAAAAACAATGTGAGGTTGACATCATCTCCACAAAACTGCTTAAAAACGACTCAAAGCTCTCTGTTATTCACTTTCGAGTTTTAAACACAACATAGAAAATGTGTTCGGAGTAGTCCGACCAAGGACATGTTGTCATTTTGTGAAGATGATTGTGATTTCCCTCCTTAAAGGTTTAATTCAGGTTAATTCCTTCCAGTCTGAAGGGTAATTCACTGCCCTCTATACCCTCTTTGCTCAAGATGGAAATAAGACCTAAAAATAGCCTTTGACTTCTTTTTTTAAACTGCATTTTTAGTTTAGTTTCATGAACCAGGCTGCAGCTCCCACTGAGAGGGCTCAGTTACCAGGGAATCTGAGCAGACTACGACATGCTTCTCTGGGAAGGGAGTACAAAAAAAAGGAGGAGGGGAGGATGGAGAGAGGAGTAGAGAGGTGGGAGGCCAGAGGAATAAGAAAGGATAAGGGGAGGAAGCAGTGCGGAAGAATAATGAGGGGGAAAGCATGTAAGGATAGGAAGAAGGAGGAAAAGAGCGATGTAGAGTCAGATGGGGCGACGTGAGGAGTGCAGCATCAGCGCTCCTCTGCTCATCACTCATTTGTCATTTCATTTGCAGGGGCTGCGGGGCAAAGCATGTATAGTTTTTATATCATTCGCAAAAAAGAGGACAAATGGTCCCTGACTTAAAGGGGGGGGGGCACGAAGGAGACAAGGTTGAAATATTTGATTTTATAATAATTATAGTATGATCAACTGCCGTCGGTCACCTCTTACCCACCTGTTAATTTACCACCACGACAGGAAAGGAAAAGAGCGACATGAAGGAAGAGCCTGT
>OMLP01021105.1:0-12794 GCA_900302685.1 Spondyliosoma cantharus
GGATGACTCCATCGCCCCACCCCTCCACCTCTAGCCTTCGACCTCTGAACCCCGCGACATCTCATAACAACAACAACAACAACAATGGCGGACTACGTGCTTGTGTTGGTGTTTCTTGCAGCTTCCTCTCCTTGTAGTCGAGTGTGAGTCGCAGCAGCAGTTCCACCTCATTATCGCTCCACACAAACCATTCTGGTTTCCTTGCACTAGACATTTTCATCTTCTTCTTCTTCATGTGTTCGGTTTCTTCTTCTACTGTCTGTTTGTAAACAGCCACAAGCTTTATGCTCATGCTCCGTCTCTTCTTCGCCACCTACAGGCCTGGAATATGAACTACAGCGTGTTGAGTCGTTTACAGTGGATCCGTTTGGACGCAAATATTCTTTCTATTGTTCTGGGCTGGTTTTCAAAATCCCTCTCGTCTAATTGCAGTGGATTCAGATCACCTGAGCGCACGGTGGTGGAGACTGACTCCTGATCGACGAGTAGAAGCAGCTCGGGTCGTTCCCCTCGCAGCCAATCAGGGTGTGATGTGAAGAAAACCAGTGGAAACGTTTTTTTGTTTATATCTTTATGTAGGTTTGGGCTGGCTTGTTAGCATTTTACTGCCAGTGCCGCCATGTTTTTTTGGTGACGAAATATCTTTTTCCTAACCAGACTATAAGAGCAGAGAATCACAACATACAATTGATCATAAAGTTGCAATATAAAGAAATTGACAGTTTGAACATATCCCAAACTCATTCCGGTGATCTGTACAGCTACAATTTCTAGGTTTCAGTCGACTTCACTTACACTGCTCACTACTCACTCTCTTGCAAATGAAGACACACACAAACACACACACACACACAGTCCCCCTCGGTCCTCTCTTTTTAGCACACACACACACACACACTCCCACTCAGTACTCACTTTCCTCTCACACGGACAAACATGCACAAACACAGGCTAGAAAGAGAACCAGCCTTCTGACTTCTCTCTCTCTTTCTCCCTTAGTTCATAAATATTCAAATCCAGGCTCTGCTTATTGCTTTGCATAATTCAAGACTTTATTAAAACAAGCCAGCCTAGTTCTCCCTCTCTGTTGCTACCATGCTACCAAAAGTGATCCTTGATGATGCTGCACCAGCGGCCACGCTGGCAGACACACAGAGAGGAGAGAGTCTAAACTCGCTTACCTTTAACCAAAGATTGACCTTCATTTAAAGAGAAATGGTTAGCCTACTCCTCCGTCTCTGACCATGCTTGTTACCGAATGATGCCATGAGGTGGTCCTCAGCTTACACACAGATAAACCTACCGCGCAGTGTTTCAGGTTTTGCTGTCGTGTCAAGCTGCACTGTTCAGTAGACTTCTTCGCAGGTAGGAAGTGATCGGTGCTCGACAAAGAGAGCAGGTGACGCGGGGCAGAGCCAGGCCTTCTGGAGGAATAAGCACTGGACTCTGCTCCGGTGCCGAGCCGTTTACAGGTGGTAGGAGAGCTAACAGATGACTTTTTAAATATATGAGATTAGAAAGTGAATTTATCTTCACTCGTGCGGCAGCGATCCGTGGAGGTGACCTACATTGTCAAGTTATTTGTGTTCTGTAATGTTTACTACCGACCGGCGCTGGAGGGCAAATGCACTTAGTTACATCGTAGGAGAGGGAAGAAAGAAGCGAGAGAGCGTGAGTCTCTGGTGAGTGCGAGGTTGATACCCTCGGTGCACGCTGTTGCTCGCTAGCTTACAGTTTGGGGTGAGTAACACAAATAAACATTCAACATCAGTCTTTGCTGCAACCAAAGCTGCAGATGCAAATCCAGAGAATCCAGCGCAAATGTTCACAGATGAAGTGATCTTATGTTTAATATTCTTCACCAACCCTCCGTGCTGTGAATCTCTGAGGCCACCAAATGTTACTTTTAGTAAACTTGTGGATTTGTTTGGGTTTGTACACAACTCAACAAATTCTCTAGCAAAGGTCCAGTAAAACAATCCTGAAGATGCTTTGGGGCTGGTCACCTCTTCTACCTAAAGTTGAGATGATGGAGCACCTTTGTGACTCCTGGTTGCAGAGAAGAGAACAGCGTGTCTTGAGTTTTTGAGGCTGCAGGATACTTTTATACTTGCTTAGCTCAAACTTAGTTTATTTTTTGTTTTTTTGAGTAATGTTTGAATAAAATAATTTTCTTAGACTTTCAAAAAATCAATGTCTCCAATAACCCTCCTTGACTCTTGTCAGGCAGAAATAACTTTAACAGAAATCATCCGTATTAAAGTCTGATCAAAAGTAAACAGTAAGTAGTCCACTTGAACTCTCTAAAGGTTTCATACACATGATTTAAAGCTTTTATAATCACCCTAATCTGCTGTGGACCTTTTACTAAGTTTCATGTCTGTGCTGATTGTGCCTGTGCTCTCCAGGGTTGGTGCCCATGGCCCACTCCCATCCGTCATGCTGTGTCCTGGGGGGGGGTCACATATACTTAAATTTAACACTTCAAATAAATCATTAAATAACTGCATCTTGCTACTAAATAACTTAGGTGACTGGCTGTTTGAAGGTTTCACACTGAGAGGAGAAAATCAATGTTGAGCCTCTAAAATACATAAAATACCAAATTCAAAATGATTAGAAACACATAGAAAAGGTACTGAGAAGATGTCATACAGATGGCAGAGGCTTTTTGTCAGGATGCCTCAACATCTCACTTTCCATTCGTTTATTCTTGTTCATATGGCAACTCTAAAAGATCCTGAGCCGTGTTTTAAGCTTTAGCTTCAAACTACTTAACAATTAAAAACTAACCCTGAACAAAGATTTGTCGGCTCCATGAACCCAGAAATAATTTTCTTTTCCAATTCCCTTTTAAATTCATTTGACTTGTTTATAGCCTATTAAATTATTGACACGCGATGCAACGAAAAAGAGCCTTTGAGCTGTAACTGTGCTGCTGTGTTGAGTGTGTTAAATGAATAATGACAAAACTGAAATGTAAAAGCTTTAAATCCAGCAGAACTTCTCTGTTTTATTGGAACAGACACGGGGTTGATGATTACAGCCTGACTCTGGTTATTTAAGGCCAATTCCAACATAAGGGAGGTTTAAAAAATAATGAAATCAACCTTTGTTTCACAAACACTAACTACAGCTGTCAAATGATTGAAAAAATAATTTAATTCATAACGAGCTTTGTGTTTAATCACGATTAATCGCATATGCAAATATTTGCTGTAATCATTTAAAAATATCACAATGGATGACAGTGTTTTATAATATTTGACAGATTTACTTTATTCGGTGCTTATACTGAAATAATGTGAAAAGCCAGATGACTTTACTGTAGGGAGAACGAGAGTGGTAAGCAAACCAGACCAAAAAAATTTAAAAAAAGATTGTCTTGCTAAGAAAGTTTCATCATGTTTCTACAGTTATCAATCCTGTATCTCAGTGGATATTTTTTGGACATTATTACATGTTAATTTGAATTGGTGTAAGTCAGAAAACAAGGTCATAAACTTACAGTAGCATGACTGCGAGTTGAGCCAATGGCTGTTACAAGTTCATGTTACAATGTAATGTTTAGTCTTAGTCTTCCAGTGTTGATGTAAAACTGAAATTGTGGACTAATGCTAAGTTTAAGCCACACAGTTACATTCTCTCTGATGCTAACATGTTCAACATGCACACACAAACGTGGTTTTATAAATTTAGCTTAAATTGTTTGATTTTCTGTCATTTAATGGTGTTTTTTTTTACTCCAGAGGACTCAGTTGATCCTGATCACATGCTCATTTTAGTGTTGTTATGGACAGAGATCAGAGATTTCCAAAAAGTTCCTGCTGTGAACAGAGATTTCTCCAGATCCAGGTCTCAGGTCATCAGGAGCTAATGGGTTCACCTGTGATGTTCTCCGTCAGCTGACTGTAATCAGATGCTATATGAGGGGGCTGCAGTTCCCCTGCTCAGTCGTCGTCAGGGAGTCGACACCATCAATCGGCGTTCTGTGTTTTCTGTCTGAAAGTCTGAGTTGAGTGTTCGAGAGATTTTTGCAAGCAGCATCACAGCGTCACTGGCTGTAGTCTTGCTTTCAGACCCGTGATAATAATGAACTGACGCTGCCAGCTTGATCACTCACGTTGATCAAACTCAAGTTTTGACAATCGGCCTCAGGGAACTTTGTTAATGTGTCGGCTCCTTCAGCATTTGGTGACGAACGGGCACAGCTGATACTGATGCAAGTTAAATGTGCGCTACTCGCTCGACAAATCCACAGAGGTCTCATCGCAAGAGCTTCCTACACACAGTAAATCATCTTCTCTAAGACTCCATTCTAAGCAGGAAAGCAGCGATAGTATTCTATGCAAATTAGCATATAATGTCATCTGGCGCCTTCTCACAAGTTTCCGGAGCAGCCAAACGCTGGTCTCATTGGAGGGAGAGTTGGCAGCACCTGGTCAGGGAGTTGTGTGGAGCAGACATGGTGGTGGGTGTCTCAGATCTACAAAAGCCAAGAAAAAAAGCTGTTTCTTTGTTCTTGACAGCAACAGTTTCCTTTGGGTGGGAAGTGATGAATCCATTCCATACCATTTGACGGCAATTTTTTGTTGTGGGGCCAACGGAGCTGGCACACTTTTTTTTTAAACGGGGCCCCAATAATTACTGCGAACACACACAGATGATGCCTTCAGTGAAGAGCCAGAAGCACGACGCCAGCGGCTGGATGACACCGTCTAATGTCTGAAATGTACCGGCTGAATAGAAACGTATCCATAATCATTCTGCTATGGCATTTCTTTTTCTTCATACATTTGCTTGATTGAACCGCTTATCGTTTATGACTCAAGGCTCAACTACATATTCAATCAGAACACGTGGTGAGTTATAGTTTTGGATTAAGCTGCTCTTCAATGTCAGATTCACATTTGCATGTTTACATTGTCCTTATTCCTCCACTATGTTTGATACTGTTTATTCATAATTTAATACATTTGTTGACACAGAACAAATGAAATAGTGATCCGAACAGAGATACTTCACTGGCTACATGACGTCTCACATCTGTCCAGTCCTGCTGTTTTCCACCAGCTTTACACTCAATGATGTTTGTCAGCTCCTTCTGTATCTGTCAGTTGGCTGATTATGTCTTTCATGGCTTTGCGCTGGGCTTTTGAGTGGCTGCCCTCTAGGCTGGACAAAAAGCCTCACAGCTTCTGGAACAAAACGGAACAACAATGTCGGCATTGATACGAATCAGGAGATTGGCTGTTGATGCGTATGGTGCAGCTATTGGATGCTGGTTCAATTATAAAGGAATTATTACCTGTGCTGACAAAAAAAAACAAACAAAAACCTGCTAAATTAAAGCATGAATTAAAACTGAAACTTCAAATGTGAATCCATGTGAATCCACAATTCAATCACTTAAATACATGTTGGCAATGTACGTTTCTGCAAACCAACATTACACGTATTTCGGTTAAATTTTATGTTGTGCCAGTGCTGTAATTGTGGTCTGGTTAGGTTGAGGCACAAGAAGACGCTTGGTTAAGGTTAGGAAAAGAACATGTGCTGGATTAAAAATGCCTGGTTCAGGTGGTCCAGTTGTCCAGAGCGTCCAGTAGCAGAAAAAAAGGAAAATACAGCCAACTTTAGAGATTAATGGAGCCATTTCTTCCTTCACTTGAGAAATCCTTTCATCAGCAATGATGACATAGACTCTGCTGTAAGACACTGAAAGACTTTTATCAGGTTTCTATCAAATATAAAGCCTTTTAGGAACTTGAAAGACTTCTGGGTTTCTTCCTCGTGTAGTGGTTTTGTAGACAATGAGATCTCAGAGAGAAGGTCCGTATGTCATGTCGCAGGGTCAACACACACATACACACAACTCCCCACTCAGCCCAGCAACAATATTAAAGAATAGGCTGCAAATCATGATGGAAATTCTTCCTCTGCCATTTTCTTTCTGTTCCTATTCTGTTCTTATTCTTTTCAGGACACACTCTTCTCCCCAACTCCCGCATGTCTTCTAGCTGGTGGAGGTTAATGGAGTCTAAATGACACACATGTACCAACACAGACACACACACAGTGTGTTTCCCTGAGGTCTCTGTGCTCCACTTGTGACACTACTATTATTGAGAAAGAGGAAAGACGACGGACGGATGGATGGATGGGAAGGGGCAGGTTTTCACAACCTTCACGTAGAGTTCACAGCAGATTTTTGATTTTTCAGTACATAGATGAACTATAAAAGCAATTTTCACGATGCAGTGTCTCCTGTGGCTGCCTGAGGGCGCGCACACATGGACACACACGATCTGGTTCCACAGAACTAACATGAAGCAATGCCCTCGCTCAAATAGGAAAACATAGCCTGACATTTAGAGAAAAATCCTCCCTAAACACTGTCAGCTTCAGGAATAAACATCAGGTTTTTGATGTCACTGTCTCAGAAAATAAGTTCATTTGGTTTCTGACATTTTTCAGCAGGTTCAACAAATATATGAAGTATAAATCCGTTTACACGGTGGCCTTGTGCTACTGCTGTCAGACAGCCAGATGAAGACCGGATGACAGATGAACAGAGCACTGCCTCGTCAGATCTTCATGTGAAACCTGTGTGAGGACCACAAGTATCAATCTCTCTTCTGATTTTCTCCAGTTAAATTAACAATAACGTAATAGACTTACGGATATGCCGCAGTCACAGACATTTGAGAGACCTCACAGGGAACAACCTACTGCTTAATGTCAGAAAAACTAGGAAGCTGGATGTTAATAGAAAGAAAGAAAGGCAAAGACACACCCTCTGTCTACACCAGGGGAGCTGAGATGGAGCAGGCAAACAGGTTTACATTCCTGGGAATCCTCATCACAGAGAACCTGGTCATAGCACAACACCACCTCGGTAGAAAAAAGCACAGAAAAGGCTCCATTCTGTCTAAAAACATTTAAAACTGGCATCGGTCGCACTCGGCCGAGGACAGGAAGGCTCTACAAGGGGTGATTAAATCCACCCAGAACGTCACTGGTACGCATCTGCCAATCATCAGCGTGTGGTATCAGCGAGGAGTCTGCACAGAGCCTGAAGGACACGAAAAGAAAACATCCATACCAGCCACCGTCTGTTCACCCTGCTGCCGTCGGGGTCAGTCCTGTGTTCCCACATTTCCCTTCAATTTAAGGGTTAAGGAAAGGGTTAGAGTCAGGCTAACCCTAAGGAAATATGGGAATATTGGGCCCAATTTTGGAAAACAATCTTAGAAATGTGGGAACATTGGGCTGTGGGAACATAGGCACGCTCCCCTGCCATCTGGCAAAATATAAAGAAGTATCCAGTACTTTTTTTTTGACAACCCTGGCATTGTAAAATTACTAATAAATGAACCTTTAATCTTTGACGGAGAAAGACAAACTGTGGGTTTAGGACCCAACTTTCTTCAGTATGGCAGATTTTTCTGTTTGGTAAACCACTTAGATAGTTCCAGGTAGATACACAACTTATTTTTGTTTGTGAGACAATTGTTTCCAGTTCGGTACGTGCCTTGCTAATTTCATTAAGCATCTATGTGACGTTGTCTTGTTTGGTTAACAACTTTCTTCAGTTAGACAACTTCCTCTGATTCAGACATTCGACTTTGTTTGCCAAAGCATTTGCAATGGCAGATGGTATGAACCAAACCCTGAATTATGTGTTATATGTATTCGGATAGGCCTCTGTCACTTCAGCACTTGCCAATGTCTCTCTAGTCGAAGCAGGATTATTATACATATTATTATTATACATTATTATTATGGATATTTTACAGATATTCACTGAACATCCTCTTTCATCATGTCATGATCTGTCGACTGCCTTAATATTTGTTTGATTGCTCGTCTTCATTACCCAGCGTGCTCTGAAGCAGATCTGGCTGCTCTGCAATGCTACTGTGCTCAAAACCAATCATAACACCAGACTTTGCAAGATTAATGCAGCGTGTTTTCAATATCACTGAGGGAAGGAAAACTGAATTATCGTAAATCAAGAAACTGTTTATTTTTTTACTGTTATATGTAAAAAAACAAAAAACAAAACACACGCAAACATATACAATTTTAATCAATGTCACAGGCAAGTATGGAAACATATCAGCTAGGACGCTTCAACAAAACATTGTTTTCAAGCATTATTAATCATAAAACATCATTCAATACAGTCAGTATTTTTGTTTTACAGCACAGGACATTGTACTTCTTTAATCTCTCCTTCCCCCCTCGCTTAGACTGCTGCAGATCAAGGATTGAATCGTTCTACAGTTGTACACATTGTCTTCTGACAGATGTTTCACTTTCCATAACAAAAACTAACTATGTAAATGTCTTCACTGTTGCAGCCTTGCTTTACAAATGTGATTGGTGTTGAAGCAGTCGTAACTTTCGGCTGTTTCGGAGCAGTGGAACGAGCTTTGACGTTACAATCTGATTTTATTATCACTGTAGAAACTGGATGTGGCTAATGTATTGCCCTGTTGAATTTTCCTTCATTTGAACGATAACTGTTCTACAGATGTGGGGAAGATGGGGAGCAGAATCCAAATGTCAAACCTTTCACGGGTAAGGAAGTATTGTCCTCTGCAGAGCAAGGTTAACGAACACGCTTTGCAAACACAATACGAGTTTGCAGCTTTGCTCTTACTGATGAAAACTGCAGATCTGTTATCCGCCTCCCATGGCCTTGACTTCAGGACTCGTCGGCTACCATCCAACATGGGCTTAATCAACTGAAGCTGTGCCAATCCTGCAAATACTGAACCTCCAATGTCCGTTCATTACTTCTCATATTACATGACATCCAAACAACATATTGCTTCATCTTGATGTATGATTTGTTCCATTTGTCCAGCAGTTCAGTTGCTAGTTGGGCATCTTTATTTCTGATAATAATGCTCAGCTGCAAGGAAACAACTGAGCCTTGAATTAAGCGAACAAGCACAGAGGCCATATCACTACCAAGCTGTTACTATGTCAAAAGAATTGGTAACAAAACAACAAGACAAGGAAGAACAGAGCAAGGCTGTGTCCAAAAACCGTTTACTACTGTGCCATTTCATTTGACTCAAATCACACTGCTTCACATTCTGCTCATCTTGTTCTTGGGCCTGACTTTATTTAATATTGTGAATTGAAAATGGTACATTCAATCAATGACTAATCATCGTAATTAATCTGGGAAATATGCTTCATTAGCACTGACCGTGAATGAGTGTCTTCTCTGAAATGGCGTGCAGTCCATCTGTTGCTCAATTATTTGCCTATACCTCCTGGGTGATGGCGGGCATGCCATTCATTTCTCACAATTGCATTTCCATCTTTTGTTACTTTATCATTGATTACTCGTCTCACACACACACACACACACACACACACACACACACACGCTCTGTTGTTCTGTTCTGGAGAAGCCACTGGAGAATTCCCAGGATGTTGGATGTCGTTATGTAATGGAGGTAAAATGAGCCCTGCACACTAATTGGTCGGATCATGCAAACACCAAAAATAACAGTTTCTGACTGAAGTTCATTGTTGACTTTTTTTCAAGAGTTTTTAACCACATTTCACATAGATGCACCAGTAGATCCATCTGCTGATGAAACTGGCAATATGCATATTTTGGCTTTAATTTTTCATTCTGAAGTAAATACTGATTACACAGTTTAACGGCTGTGGAAAAATGACACCATCTGCGTACAGATTAGTTCACGATAAGTCTTGCTTTCACGAAGCTATTCCATGTGCCACCATTCGATCGGTCGATTTCTACTGGAAAAGCAAAGGTCGAATTATGGCTCAAATAAGGCATGTCTGCCAAAGAGGCATGGTTTCCCCTGGTCACTATCCCACGGTAACAGAATAATTGTGGAAACTTCACACTGCAAAATGAGCGAAAGATGATGAAGGAGAGTGATAGTAACTGAGTGAACGCAAAGGCATTCACACAATGGAGAGTACCGATGTGGTCTGTTCCCCTCTGACATGTGTTTCCTCTCACCGTCGGGACTTGAGACGGTTCAAAATCATCGTTCTTTCTTCCAGATCAGTAATTAGCAAAAGCTGCCTACTTACTAATGTCACCATGTGTCTGCCTTTTCACGGCACTGTGATTCTTAAGGTTGTTTTTGCTGTGGATAGCAGCCAGGTAGCCCTGTGGCTAACTCTCAACACTTTTTAGACAATCACTGTAGGCTCAGCATGCTTAACCTACTCTAGCAGAGCCATGGCCCATAAATCAGATGCAGAGTAGAACGGGTCAGTAGTGGGGTAAGCTGAATGCTACAGGGGAAGCCCAGCGGACATTTCTTTGAGTGGATGCTACAGCCTCCCCCACCTCTTACCTTTTCTCTTGCAGGGATTTGGCCATTTTAATCTCAGGGCGCACCATGTACGTGGGGAGGCGTGCACTGTCGCTCCATCGTGGGTTTACGGCCATTCAAGATAACTGTTATTGTTTGAACGATATGAAAACACGGCAGATTTCTCTCCCCAGCGCTGAGACGACGCTGCGTCTGCTGACCTGCTTTATGTTGCATTTTGGAAAGCTCCGAAATAACGCTGATCAAGTTTGAAAACAAACTTCTTGCTATTTTTAATGAGCCTCTTTTTCACCTCCTTGAAATTCAGCTGAAGGCTCAGCGGCTGCCCTCTAATTGAGTAAAATGTGTCCATGTTCTGTTCCGCCTCTGATATATTTAGAGATCGTTCTGATTCCAGCGGCAGCTCAGATAAGCTCTGCCAGGAGCATAATGAACGCAGACATTTTTGCCATTGTTGACCCCTGTGTGTGCTGCAGGCCATGTGAGAGACTGATGACTTCTAATACTACAGACTCAATAGAAAACCTCCAGGCCAGAAGGCATCGCTCCACAAAGGCCCAGCAAACACACACACACACACACAGACAAACACACAAATCTTAGCCTAGCTATTCTTCTGCAGGCCGGGTAAATACAATAGCATGGATCTTTTGGCCACTTCCTTTCACTCATGTTCGCTCTCCCTTCTTGGACGGATTGCTCCATTAACCACAACCAGATTAGCTCTGACCCACTAAACTGCTTTCTTTGTAAGGAAAAGGGGGTAATGAGGTGCGGCTGCACACCCCACGTCTTGTGAGGCGGCTGGGTTCGAGGAGTGGTATGAAGCATGTTTCAAAATCCTGCAGTTAGACCAATACACAGTGTGTTTTCTGCATTGTTAAATTTGTTTTCATAATGCATCTTTTCTGTCAGAACTGAGTCCTGCTGCAAAGAAACAAACAACACATACTGCACACAAACCTGGAAGGAAGGGCCAGATTCTGGAGCATGCAGTATCTCGTTGAGAACAAGATCTTCCGATTTCCTCAGACAGCCGAGGGTGATGAGATAATATTTGGGTACAGCAGGAGCAGACAGAGTGTCGGCGGTCTGGGGGAAGACGTGACCTCCTCTGGGGTCTGACAAGGATGAAAGTGGTGTAAGCGAGGCACAGGTCAGGATGAGAACTGAATGTATTTCAGGAGTCGACAAGCCAAAAGAAATGCATCTGTGCTGATTGTAGTGTGGCCACTGCATTAACATTTAATGTGAGCAGTGAACTTTACAGCTCCCAGTGTGATGCAAGTCAGGGCGAGCCTCTCTTCACTCAATGCATACAGCCGACTTCAAGACATTTTCCATCTACTATAGTGATTATTTGAGAGTTAGATGCTGTATTTGCTATAAATGTATCATATAGAAGGAACATTGAGATGTGCTGACGCATTACAGCTGGTAGTCATCGGGGATCGTAGCAATATGTGGTCCTGGAGTCACATATTGCAGTGGCAAGAAAGCAGACAGAAAAACTAATAACATCACAATATACCTCTGAATATGAAATATGATATGCTATCATTGCCTAACTCCTATTTGGTTTTGATGTTTTTTAATTCTCTCTCAACGTGTCATAGTTTGAGTTGTGGTTTTGTTATTTCCTGTTTTATTTTGAAGTTCTGCCCCGTTCATTTCCTCCCTTTGTGTGACTTCCTGCCCCTTTTCTGTGTTCACCTGTGTCCTATCAGTTAATGAGCCTGTCTCCTGCTCCTCCTGTTTTTCGTTGCCTTTTGTCTTTTGTTTTTTTTGGGATTCAGACCTCAGCTTTTGTTATTAAAGCTCACCTTTTGTTCTTTACCCTGCCTGCCTCCCGAGTGTCTTGTGTTTGTGTCCTTGCTCCACGTAACACACCACCCTGAGCACAGAGTACATCAGTAAGTGTAGTAGTTGATAGTGGAAGTTTTAACAACTAAAGCTATTGTCGGAGGTTTAAGTTTCTGCTCCAGCAGCAGCTCAGAGATGGAGTACCCTCCAGAGGAACTAGACAACAGGAGAAATTCAATCTGTGAAAAATGGGTCTTCACAAGAAAGTTCATGTTGGGGTCCGGGGGACAGTGGGAAGGAGTAAAGTGGATGAAGAAAGAGAGGAGGAGTGGAGGAGAGGAGACAAAATATAATCCAAGCCTATTATAGAAAGAGGTGAAAAGGAGAATAAAGGGGAGATGGATTGGAGATGTGCTTGGAAGGACAAAGAAGAGGAGGAGGAGGAAGAAGAGGAAGGAATCAGGGGGTTTGTACTGTGGGATTTATGATCTCTGGTTGTGAGGCGGACACTTCGCCATCTCTCCTGCTATAATTTCATTACAACTCTCTGTGGAGAGTTTGAAATTCCCGAGGCAGACATGCCATTTCCAAGGACTCCACTGATGCATTCAAGTGTTTCAGTGAGGATGGGTGGCGGGGGGGGGGGGG
>OMLP01021117.1:5532-18095 GCA_900302685.1 Spondyliosoma cantharus
GGTCGTCTTTTAGGACATCAAGGCCAGACTTGAACAAATTATCCACTACTAGTGGAATTTAACTTCAACTGTATGTGATGGATCCAGATACTCAAAAGGAATTTGAATGAGTTGAGGAAGTCTGAGGTTATTACTAGAAACACAAGTTCAGTTTAAGAAGGAAGTTATCTGTTTCCTTGTACAGGCTGAAAAAACGTACAGCCATAACAAGCCTACAATTACATACAATGATCTCAGTTTCCAGCTAACCCAAGAGGGTTTTTAAACAGTTTATATAGTTTAAGAAGAGAACTTTCTCTGGATAGGAAAGGTATGAAAGATGGTCTGTTCCAATGAGATGTAGCGAAGCAGAAGTATAAAGTTGCACAAAATGAAAAATATTTAAGTCAAGTACAAGCACCTTGAATTAGGCCACTTGATGACTAACTTTTCAAAAATGTACACATTTGAACTGTGTTGTGAAGATTAATCTGATGAACTGCCTCCAGTGATGTCACTCAGTGGCTAAATTGCATTGTGGGTAATTTAGGCGCCAGTAGGTCTCTGGTTCTGCTGTATCGATTTTGATCATTTGTTTTCAAACTGTCCACAACGTGTCCAACATTGTTATAAGAGTTAGAGCAGAGTACTGTTTTTTTCTAAAACCTACTGCCTACATTACCCACAATGCAACTGAGCCACTAAGTTAGGAGTTAGCCTTTAAATATAGTCGGCTGAAATGTAAATGTAGACTACATTGACTGCTGCTATGTACAGAAGTGTCAGAAGGTTAAAATTACATTCTATATTGTGCTATTTATTGTTTAATCTGGTCGTTTTGGCGGTTGGCGAACAGTTTTAGCAGCGGCTGAACGCAGCAGCGGGTGTGCTGTTGTTGAACGCGCCCCGGTTTCGTTATCGAGAAACACAGCCGGGGTTTCTGGTGACGTCAGGTAGGAAAGTACACATTCTCACGGTGCTGCATTCTGCATCGTCCCGAAAACAACAAGATTGCACTCAAATCCAGCGACAGCGGCTCATGACACTTTCGTAGAAACCCGAAGTAAGTCTCAAAACTGTGTTTACCAGCAGCTCACCGCGGAAACACTTACTGAAACGTCACTGAAGAGGCGTCGAAGCCTTCATTTCTTAACGTCAGAGAGCTAGCGACGGGCTCCGACTACTTCCTGGAATGTGTAAGCTAGGGCTACTGTTTGTTGGCTAAACTGTTTCTATGTGGCTGTTCGCTTAGGTAGCTGAGATTTGAGCACTTTCCTTTGTATGTGCAGTTTAGTTCTTGTTATCTTCAGTTAAATACGTCGCTTGACCCGAATTCACATCGCTATTCGATGTAATCTGACATTAGCTTGGCAGCTGATCCAGGATGTAGTCACGTCCCGGCGCTTGATTAGTTTTATTATGCTAGGTAGAAAAAACAAACATCGCAATCGGCGAATGCCCTGAATATAAATTCTACGTGGCTCTGCAGCTCTGATTGTGTTTCTTGCTGACATGTAAACGTCGTTTGTACACTTCGGTCCAGATTGTGTCACAACAATGGAGAAACCTCCCTTCAGGCAGAACCAGAACTGCGGAGAATGGGAGCTGAAAGAGAGGCTGGGTATGGGCGGTTTTGCCCATGTTTACCTCTACCAACATCATGTGAGTTTAGAAATATGCAACACTAACACTGCGACACTGAAGCTCACATTGATACTAAGAAGAGGACACCTTGCTAAATAACCAGTATAATAACCGCACCACTACTTCCTGTGAGGATTAGTAAAGAACTGTATTTATTGTGGTGTTTTCTGAACAAATCCGAGGAGCAGCTCCTCCAGAACTGCACACAAACTGCCACTTTTTTTTTTTAGCACGCTTGCATGTAGCTGGTGGTAATAATTGAATCGCTGTTGTCTGTTTTTTGAAGGAAACAAATGAAAAACTAGCTGTGAAAATGTGCCGTCTGGAGCTCACACCAAGGAATAAGGACAGATGGAGCAGAGAGATCCAGATCATGAAAAAGTTTGTCCTGTTTTTATACATTTCCTTCCTTTTCACACGTTTCATTCACGCGGCGCGTTCATCTAAACATTACACAGTGACGTTCTATCATAATGAAGACACGGATTCACGGTTTATAAGTCTTAAACTTGAGTTTGTGACATTTAGTCTATTTTGGTTTGTTTTAGATAAGCTCTTCTGCTGAACTATCTGTTGGCAAAATGTAGATTGACCTCAGGCACTCTAGGAACCACACTTCTACGTAAAACCTCCCTCTGCACAGAACCACATGTATGCTACTTCCCTTAATACTTTCCCAACCTTACCTTGATGATGATTTGTCCAAAAAAAGCAGTCTTAAAATAGTCTTGAAAAGGTCTTCAAAAGCATCAGCTCTAAGCGTCTGATACGTGTAGACGCACCTATTAATGCGAGTTATTCATCACCTAAAGGGAACTGCGGACGTTCAGTCGGATAAATACGACATCTGGAGTATTTTGCAGGCATTTTAGCAGTGGATGACTGTGCAAAATCTGTGTGGGCCTCGTTAAATAGTAATGATTCCTCCTTCTCTCGCTCAGATTAAATCACATCAATGTTGTGACTGCCCGAGATGTCCCCGAGGAAATGGAGCCCATAGCCTTAAACGATCTTCCGCTGCTGGCCATGGAGTACTGCTCCAGGGGAGACCTGAGGAAGGTGAGGAGCCGCGGAGAGGAGGAGCAGAATGTGTCCACTTTAGATGAGATGAATTTGAGAATGCAGCTTTTCTTTACATCCATATTAAGACCAAAAGTATGTGTATGTGAAAATCAGAGTCCTGAGCGGTTAAACCTACACGTCTTGAAAGTGTTGGAAAACGCTCACATACTCCTTAAGCAAGGGTTGATTTTTTTTCAAAATAATCCGGCGTTTCAAACATAAAATCAAATCAAAATGAACCAATCCTGCTGCCGTGTTTGATTGTTGACTCGTGGCGTCGAAGTGAATAATCATGAGCAAAACACACAAGAAAAGCAAATCTATGAACGGCTGGCGTAAAGAAATTCCATAAACTTGATTTTTTTGCAGTTGCATTTACAGTAATAATTAAGATGGCATGGTTAAGGCCTTGAGAGGCTGGAAACTTTTGGTTTAGGTCCCTATTGATGTGCTTGAATTTTACTCCTCACATCAGATTTCCACAGTCGGTAGCGTGTCGTGGTTATACAATCCTAGTAAACCTGTCACGCTTGCTGGGCTGCATTGTTGGCTGAGAAGCACACTTTTGTGATTTTATTGGCCAAAAGAAATGGAGAAGACGAGAGATACCTGATTTGATTTCAGTGTTTCATCTTGTATAAGCCCGATTTTCAATTCCAATAATGGCAGTGCATCAAATCAAGTTAGGTCTCCATACTGCGACAGATTTGTGACAGAATTACATTTGTGTGGCTTCCAGATGCTGAGCAAACCTGAAAACTGCTGCGGTCTGAAAGAGAGTGAAGTGCTTTCATTACTCAACGATGTTGGTACGTCCAGTGTTTGGTTTTCTTTTTTCTCCGTGAACCCTCTTCCTTCAGACGCGTCTTCTAGAGCATTATCATTCGGTTTAACCGCTGTGTTCTGCTCCAGGATCTGGTATCCAGTATCTGCATGAGAACAAGATCATACACAGAGATCTCAAACCGGAGAACATCGTGCTGCAAGATATCAACGGAAAGGTAACCTGACATGGCTGTGGTTTTGAGCCTGTTTCTGTTTGACTGTGAATTCAAAGAAAACCGTCTAACATTTGTTGACTCTTCTGCAGCTGGTTCACAAGATCATTGACTTGGGTTATGCTAAAGACCTGGACCAGGGCAGTCTGTGCACCTCCTTCGTTGGCACGCTTCAGTACCTGGTGAGCAAACGGGGAGTGACCTCTTTATCTTTAGACGCACCTACAGTCGCTTTACCTTATCTCAGGCTTCTGGTTATGTGTTGAAACCCTTTAATCTTCCTCTTGAAATGAAAATGACGGCGTAGTTTTCAGTGTATCCCGTTGACATGCAACACCTTTCTCTGGCAGGCGCCTGAACTGTTTGAGAACAAGCCGTACACCGTCACTGTGGACTACTGGAGCTTTGGCACGATGGTGTTTGAATGCAGTTGTGGTTTCCGTCCATTTCTGCACAACCTCCAACCTGTGCAGTGGTAAGTTGACCTGATATTCGAAACGTTTTGGCGTGTTCATTTTGCGTGGGAGGGATTTACTTCAACAGACAGTCATTGTTCGTTTGATAAAAGCGTATTTGAGACTTTAAATGGCTCATAAATGAAAGAAAAGCTGTCGGTCTACAGCAAAGGTCTAATTTAGAGGGACATGAGGTGAAGACACGGAGCGGGGTGAAAGGAAACGGGTGCATGCAGGTGTTCTGGTTGATTTGGCCGCCAGCGCAGTCAGCAACAGAAGGTGTGACGCATCTCAGGTATTTAAGGCGCTTTTAAAAGCCTTACAGCCTATTGCATTAAAGCTTCAACTCCTTCTCGTAGTCATAACTCAAGACTGAACACACAGACACAGATTTGTTTTATTCAGTGAGACTTAATGTATGATTTCTGATGAGCATCACATCCATAAATCTGCTTAAAAATCATAGAAGATGCCCCCTTTTAGCTCCAGAACTTGCCTGAGAATAGTCACATTTTCACGTATTCTTTATTATCAAAGTGATCCAGTCACAGTTGTCTGTCCGTCCATGGGTACAACGTAAACACTAACCGCTGACGGCTAATTCGGCCGGACTTTTGCCAGTGTCAGTTTGCCAAAAATGTGAAGAAATCCAGCCTATAAAAGTGGTTTTCACTGTCACACAAACCTTATCCTCCTTCGTTAGATCCACTAAAGCCCACAAAGTCTGTGAGCTGTAGATGCGTCTAATGTCTCAAACATTAGAGCGAGTCAGTTTTGTTGTTGCGTCTCCATTTTGTCTTAAGTGCGTATTTCACTTGTGACAGGTGGGTCCATTATGCAGCAATATCTGTTCGAGTTGCCGATTATATTTAGAATATTTTCACAGCTTTACCTTGCTGTGAGACGGCGCTTTAATCAGAGGCTGTTAATCCGTCTGTGCTCCCTTCAAAGCCAGACTCCTTTGACAAAAAGCAGTAATTTTACCTTGCAGAACACGAGGGTTGCTGGTCTGCCGCTTCTTCGGCCGGTTAGTTAGTGTGTGTGACTTTTTATAGGGTTACACAAAGAGTGTATTCGCTCTCTAACACGCGTAGCATTTCTTCCATAAAGCCAAATGACTGCTGAAAAAATAACAAAATAAAGACGACCAGCAGGTGGAGCCAAAGCAAAAGCACTGTGACAGAGTGAGAGCAGGTTTGGATAACTAGAGATGTTTAACCGTGTTTACACAAGCTTTTATTGTTGATGCAGGAATTCTTACGTGTTCAGTGTCAGTGTTATAACTGAAAACAACATCTTCCACAAGTAACATGTCCAGTGGGAAGTGTAATGATTAATTAAATGTTTCATTTTCCATCAGACTACTCTCAGCTTTTGCGACCTGTATAGGAAATCCTTCAAGCCTCGTAACTCTGCTCTTCTCGTCCACAGGGCCAGCAAAGTGAGGAACAAAGGTCCAAAAGACATCATGGCCGTGGAGGACCTGAACGGAGAAGTCAAGTTCTCCACACACCTCCCCTACCCCAACAATCTCAGCAGGTTCGGACACTGTGACAGCCAGCGACACGTCACCGCAAAAACACTTTTCATGCAGGGTGGTGCTGTTATTTCTTCCTCAGTTGGAGGAAGGAAGGGGTAAGGGAGAATAGTCTTGAGTGTTTTTAAATTGTTTTTAATTGCTTTTTTTAGGACGCTGCTGGAGCCAATGGAGGCTCTGCTCCAGCTGATGTTGAAGTGGGATCCTGTCCAGAGAGGAGGTCAGCTCCACTCCGACGACAAGAAGCCTCTGTGCTTTGAAATGCTGGAGCAGATCCTGAGTATGAGGGTGAGTTTACTGGCAGAGCTCCTTTTTCTTCAGGTTCAGGTTTCTTCTTCATTTACATATTTCTCTTTAAGCTGATAGGCTTTATTTTTTATCAATAACAAGAATCGTTTGTATCTCAACAACGCCTCGAGGACATGTCTTCAAATTTGGAACAAAGGTCTGCTTGAACACAAAGATGAACTTCATGAGATTCGAGTACTCAAAGGTCACTGTGACCTCACACAACATTTTTAGCCATTACTCAACAATTTATTCTAAGTCTGACATCAGTTCTCACACAGATGTCTGTGGGAAGTGAAGACGTTTTATATCTGAAAGCTCGACTTCACTCTGACGTCAGAATATTCTGCAGACACTGTTTTGGACATTATTCAGCGCCACAGCTCAGGAACAGGAACTTGACTGGTGTGTGGAGGCATTTAACCACAATGTGGTGATTCTTTCTATCAGCGGCCGTACGATACAAGTTTCTGTTCTGAGACCAAAACAACATTTCTCTTTTGTTTGTGCTCTTTGTACTAACAGCTTTTCTCTCGTCTCTGCAGGTCGTCCACATCCTGAACATGACCACGGCTCAGGTCCACTCGTTCCAGTTGACACCGGACGAAAGTCTCCACAGTCTGCAGAAACGCATCGAGGCCGAGACCAGGATCGAGGTGGTGAACCAGGAGCTGCTGCAGGAGACGGGAGTGTCACTGGACCCCAGGAAGCCGGCTGCACAGTGCGTCCTGGACGGAGTGGTAAGTCTCAGCGGCTTAGATTTTGCAAACAAACCATTTTTTCAAAACCATTTGATGAAAGTTCAAACCTTCATCAGTGTCGGGGGGGTTTAAGATGCCGGCTGTGTTATTGTCCCCAGTTGGAGTCCAGCTGCAGGCCTTGTTTGTACTTTGTCATCCTTCCGGTCTCTACAGCTTCCTGCTGCTAATAAACAGAAGAACGCCGCTTTGATGTTCGTATCTTCACAAAGACAGGTTTAGGCGAACAAAAGAAGTGTCTCGGTGCTGAAGATCTAAACCGTCTCCGCGGTACACGATTCACACTCTCACTGTATGTGTGCTGAGGGACTTTGAGTCACCCGGTAGTAATTCCCTCTGGAGCGGCAGGAACTGTATTTTCAGCCCCGTGTAACTGATGATTTTCTTCTCTCCTGTGCAGAGAGGCTGGGACAGCTACATCGTCTACCTGTTTGACAGGAGCATCACCACCTACTCCGGTCCCTTCAGCGCCAGACAGCTGCCAGATAAAGTCAACACTATCGGTGAGTTTTATTTTACGTCACGCCCGCTGACTATCGGACAGATCTTTTATCACGCTTCCTCCTGTGCCAGTCGGGTCGTCGGGTGACACTGCTGCTCTGTAGTAGATGGTACGTTTGGAAGTGTTCTCCGCTCCGTTTCAGCTGCGACGACTCTCGTTTTAACTCTACAGTGCAAGAAGCCAAGACACAGCTGCCCCTGGTTGTGCTGAAGAAGGTTTGGGGCGAAGCGGTGAGCTACATCTGCGGCCTGAAGGAGGACTACAGCAGGCTTTTCCAAGGACAGAGGGCAGCTATGTGAGTTACTTGAATCCTTTTCTTTGCCAGGAAGTCTTGAGGGCTTTCCAAACCCACAATTCATCCAGTCGAGTGTGAGAGTGCCTTCAAGCGGTCTTGCAAAGAATCCGCGTCGAGCAAACAAACTTCGCTGATTTAATTCTCCACAATTGATTTAAATACGGCCACAATGTTGTGTTTTTCCATTTGCCAACTATGCTGATCATGAGGGCGACAAACAACGGAATTTATTAAAGAGGCATAATCAAGACGCGATAAGCGGGAACATGTTTTTTATCTGCAGGGCTTAAAAAAAAATCTTAAAAAAAACAGGTGAGTGTGTTTTTCAAAAGGTCGTGTAGGTTATTAAAAAGTCAAATAACACTCAATTGTCTTCCTTCAGGTTGAGTCTCCTGCGCTACAACACCAACCTGACCCGGTGTAAGAACAGCATGTTTGGCTTCTCTCAGCAGCTGAAGGCCAAACTGGACTTCTTCAAGAGCAGCATCCAGTACGACCTGGAAAAATACAGCGATCAGATGCACTACGGCATATGTGAGTTTTGACTGGCAGCTGTTTGTTTTCCATACTTGACCCTCTGAAGGAGAACATGTTCATGTGGGAACATTTCACATGTGTGTGTGTATATATCTCTCACTGAGCATAATGTTTAATTTGATGAGCTGTCTGTTTTGTCCAAAGCCTCTGAGAAGATGCTGAAAGCCTGGCAGGAGAACGAGGAAAGAGCTGCTGCTTTCGCACAGGCAAGGCGTGATTTTATAAATCGACTAAAAATTTTTTTGAAAAATGGCCCGTAACGTTTCTCAGATTTGATCTTTGGTGGTTGCGTGTTCCCGTTTTGTCCTGCAGGTGGCGGAGGTGAGCCATCTGGACGATGAGATCATGGCTCTGCACTCCGAGATAGTTGAACTTCAGAGGAGTCCGTACGCTCGACGCCAAGGAGACAAGATGGAGCAGCTGTGAGTGACGGGACACTTCAAAATCTAATGTGCAAAGCTGTCAAAGTGAGCGCTGTTGGCTTCGGGAGTTATGAATCTGAAGCCGTGTTACAGCAACTCATCACGAAGAGTCATTCTGTGTCCTCATACTTTGTCTCTTTTGTAAATTCTGGGATTTTTCGGGATGTCATCCGCTGGGGTGAGGTGTCTTTGTCATCATCAGCTGTCCAGTCACCGCTGCTAGATTAGATTTGGTGTTTTGAAACAAATAAACAGACCTTCCTCTGTGCTGCTTTACAAAGCAGTGACTGGTGTCACTTCCCTGAGACAAACAAGACGAGAGACAACAGATGTCTGACAGTAATCTTCTTTTTAAAAGACCGCAAAGATAAACGGCTGTTAGTTCGTATTTGCTAATCATTTTACTGACACGTGTTATTTGTCCCTGTGGCGGGAGGTTCGAGCTCGGTCTAGTAAATATTAAAATGTGACTAACTGATTTTATTGCAGAGAGGAAAAGGCGATTGAGCTCTACAAGCAACTGAAGATGAAATGTAAAAGTAAGAAGCATTCAAAACGTTTTTGTTACGGCGTCACAATTTTCCTCCAAAAAACCCAAATACATTTGTTAAAGTGGAGCGTGTGTGATCAGTCGTGTATTACATCTTCTCCTTCAGCACCTGAACCGGATGTGAGCAGCGACAGCTCAGAGATGGTGAAGGCCATCATTCAGACAGTCCAGAACCAAGACAAGGTCCTCAAAGACCTGTACACACACCTCAGGTAAGAGTCCAACACCCTCACAGAGATTCATTTTCAGTCTTTCTCCGCTTACTTGACACTTTTAAAGAGCTACAGTACCGCATGTTCACATCTGCCCCGTGTTGGCTCTTCCCGACAGTAAGATCCTGATCAGCAAACAGAAGATTATTGACTTGTTTCCACGAATTGAGAAAACCCTGGAGAGTATAAAGGACGCCGACAACACTGTGATGCAGATGCAGATAAAGAGACAGAGAGAGTTCTGGCATTTACTGAAGATCGCCTGTGTGAGTGACCCAGCTGTGTTTATTTATAACGACTGTGTATAAAAATAATGTATTTTAATGTAGTTCAGTTTCACTCAGAGTGATCTGCTAGAATTGTATAAAGCCATGATGCATTGTCCAAGGATTTAATTTAAATAATCGATGATTCATTTCGTCCATAAAATGTAAAAAAAAAAATGGGGAAAGTGCTCATTATAGTTTATTAGACGTCTTCAAACTGGTTGTTTTGTCCAAACCCCAAAGATGAGAAAGAAAAGCAGCAGATCTTCACATTAATGAAGCTGGAAGCTGCAAATGTTTGACATTTTCACTTGACAGAAGACTGAAACGATTCATCGATCATTAAAGTCGTTGGCAGCTAAATTTTCTTGCGGTCGATGAATCGATTAATCGTTCCACCTCCGTTAATGATCGTTTTCATTATCGGCTTCTGTGTGGATTATTTCACCATGAACTCATAAAGCGTTTGGTCGACAGAACGTCTCAAATAATGAAAAATGTCTGTCACGATGTTTTAATCGGAGGCGACGTCTGCGCTTTGTTTTTTGCCTGATTAGCCGTTTAAAAATCCAAGAATTGTGTTTTTTCCCTCGGAGAGGACGATGGAAGATGGTCAACATTTAGCAGCGAGAACGTGACGATAGTTGGCACGTTGGCTTGAAAACTGACTGATAATTAATCAGAGTCGTGTGTGACTGATTTTCTGTCAATCAACCAATTACTTCAGCTCCACACGCTCCATCGCGTGCCTCTGTAGCTTATTATTCAGCACCGTGGGTCAGCGTTCTGCCCGCCAAGTTGTACTTTGTGTCCTCTGTTACCTCTTCAGACATAGACATCCTTTTGTAAGAGGGAGGACAATATGTGTATTATTGCTGCTGTGTACCAACACGATGACCTCCCGTCTTGCCTTCAGGCCCAGAACTCGTCGAGGAGCTCGATAGCGGCGAGTCCCGAGTCGTCCAACCTGCTGCAGGTTTCTCAGTGGTCACAGTCGGCACAACCGGTCAGCTCGCCACATCCTCTGACATCCCTACCAGGGCCGAACGACAGGTAACACAGCCATTCATTCAGAACTGTCATGTGACTAATGATTGCTCCGTTAATGCCTTTTTTTATTGAAGTATTTACCCTTTTGACCTTTTTCATGTGGAACCGTATGAAATCAAATCGATCTAATCTCAGTTTAGACTTCAGGCAGTGATAACAAGGATCGGTCTGTATCAGGCATCAGGCAGTTCGTACATCCAATCACTGCAGAGCTTTCTGAAGCACAAAGTTGTTGTTTTTTTTCTTTTTAAATGTGCATAAGCTCATGTTTTGGCCACTTGAGGAAGAACAATGAGTTAAACGAAGCCTGTTTTGCTCCGGGATATGCATCTGTGTAATTTTCCATGGCAGCCCCGAAGAAATCATGCTACTCGCGAAAAAGTTGTAATCAAACCGCAGGACAGGAGGAATTTATTTGCTTGGCAACTGTGTGTAACTCTCAGGGTTCGTACCGTCCCGGGGCTGGAAGTCCTTGGAAGTCCTTGTAAGCACTTGGAATTTCTAGTGTGGTATTTTCAAGGTTTGAAAGATTCTTTGATTTTGGATGAAGCGCTTGAAACTTCTCTATTTGTTAGAGGATGGCAAGTCTACTCTCAGACATATGACACATTTTCAAACATGTCTCTTCTGTTGAATTACATCATGAAACATAATTTTGCAACAAAAAAATGCTAGAAAAGTGCTTTAATTTGCTTATGTAAAAGGTGTAGAAACCCTCAACTTTGATTAGCATCCAGCTGTAAGCGTTGCTAACGCCGCACTCAGACTGCTACAAAGCCGCTCTGTTCGCACCGAGCTGGGGCAGCGAGGCCGAGGCGGATAAGGATCGCGTTCCTTCTCTTAACGCGCGGTCGTTAAGTTTTGGGTTTGAATGCGCTTCTTGTGCTGATATTCACCGTAGAATTGAAGCTAACGAGAAGCTAGCGTGAGACAACTGACGTGTTGTTTGAGGCTAATTAAGTAGTAACCGTAAATAAAAGTAGGAGTCTGAAAAATCTCCTTCCTGAAAAATAAAATAGTCACAAGATGGAATACCTCACGTATCGTAAACGCCATTACTAGGTTTCGTACGCCAAACAAAAAGGAACTTATTTGATGTCTTTATATTTAGTTGAGGGCAGTTGGTGTGTGTGAGCGTACTTTACATCCGGCGGAGGTTTCTCGTGACTGAACGGTCGTTTCATGTGTTTTGCTCTCAGTGATGCTGCACCGCGGCTGCTGCAGGAGAACCAGAGGTACCTCAGTCAGCTGACCAGCCTGATGCAGGAGGCTGCGGACGAACAGACCAAAAGTATAGTGGTGAGTTCACCTGTTTTTAAATTGTCCCAGGACCTCCTGGACCTTTTTGATGCCAGGCCGTCATAGCAAAGTACAAACGGGGGTCTAGCTGCGTGCTTTCTGGTTGTTGTAGGTTTTCTAACTCTTCTACGAAACTGAACGCTTTCATTCCTTTTTCTGTTTTTCTATCAAGCACCAATTTCAAAGATGGCTTCATGTAAAGACCATCTTCTCAGCTCTGAAATACTGAACACAAGCAGAGCTGCGGGACACAGTATTTTATGAACGAGTCCCCCATTTTGTCTCCGCTGTGCACAAATATGAAAGCAGGCATGAAGGCATTAAAACAATGCATCTGCATAAATTAACACTGATCATGTAGTTGGGATCAGCTGATGGGAAGAGAACCGGCGTCTCACAATACAGTTAATCGAAATATCAAATTTGCTAGAGCTGCAATTTTTTTGATAAAGGTCCGCGACATACCATGAAATGAAGCGTTGTGGTGCTGCAGAGTACAACATACTTGTATGGTACAGATCCAGTTATCAACATTTTGATGTATTTATTTGTGCATCGAAGAGTTGTTTTTTTAAGGATGTTTTAGTTCTCTTAACACCGTGGTTTCTCTCCTTCAAGGACCAAGACTGGAGCTGGACGAAGTACGAAACTTTAACGACAAAATTAAAAAAGAGAAACGCGTGAGCGCCGCCGCGTCCTCCATCCCTGC
>OMLP01021119.1:0-20688 GCA_900302685.1 Spondyliosoma cantharus
TCACATGGTAAACACGCATTTTCTCGCCGCCCGCAAATTACGCACAGACGTCCGGGCGCACCTGTGTGGTCAGCCGTTGAGAATCGTCCAAAGTGTCAATTACAGCCAAACAAATACATACAGCTTCCGGTGTGTGGTTTCAAAATAAAACCCCTCCGCCGACGCGGACAGAGAACAAAGTGAGGCAGATTAGATGGGGGCGAACTCCTATCAGACATTTAGGCACAGGTGATCAGATGGAGGCATTTTATTTTTTACAGAACACATCTTCGCACACGTGACATCCACCTGACACCGAAACTGTACAAGTACAACATACTGTCACCCTCAGTTAGAACAGGGGCCACTAGACTTCATAGAGCCCACAGCTCAGGCTCCTGGGGTCCCATATGTATATAGAGCTATCATCAGACCATCGGTACATCCAGTGGTGGAATGCAACTAAGTACATTTACTCAAATCCTGTACATGAGTACAACTTTGAGGTACTTGTGCCTGTGTATTCCACTCCACTGCATTTTGGAGGCAAATATTTTTAACTCACCTACATTCATTTAATCAGCTCAACAAAAGCAACCTTTCGTCAGTTTATTTCCCACAGTTACTGGTTGCTGTGCAGATTAGATGCTGCATCAAAGCCAAAGTAGCATGTTTTTTTAAATGTACTTATCTTATCAGCAATCACATAAACAACACTGATTCTGATGACCAGAATAATGCTCGACGACTTCAGTAATTTGGTCCCAGTCTCAAATTCCAAGTCAGGTCCACCTGAATTATGATATTGTTGGACAATGTATCTTTCCCGTTCAACACCTTTGACAGTACAGTCCCTTCTCGTCATATTCATACAGTGAAATACTGACAGCCACATACATTTTTCTTTTTAAAAGTCAATCAGAACAGTAACTCCAGTCCTCCTTTTCTGGACAAGACAAGTACATGAGATCTGAGCGTAAACCGCAAGACAGCTGTACACAGTTCCAAGAACTACAAATGAATGAAAAGCCAAAGCATCTGTTTGTAACATAAAACCTGGTTTCATGAACATGTGGATCTTTGTTTGATGTCACTGAAAGAAATGAGAGGGGTGATGATCACAAGTTTTAAAAATATCAGAACTATTCACAGAACCATGTGGAAAGTAAAAAAAAAAAAAGTCTCATTTGAGATTGATATCTTGCAGAAGCATTACTATGATTCATACGTTGCAGTTTTGTCATGGACAGTGTTGACAATGTTGACCGCACTGAGGGCATCACGATATCTGATGAAGTATTAGAAGCTACAGGAAAGCTAGATGATAAAAAGACGTGTACGGATCTGGTCACACCACTGCAGAACATCTGGATCACAGCAGCTGAAAAAACCCGCTGAAGCTTATTTTGCTGGCGTTCTAGCTCACGGTGCGTCTGCTCGACGAGCTCAGTGCTGCTGGTTCCTGTCAGTAAAGATCAATTACGTCACATCAGTGGTACTGACTTTTAGATTGTAACCAGTTAGTCTTTCCTCGTATGTCTTCCAAAGTGACTGTGAGAAGTGCGATAAACAGAATTGCTTATTCACAGATTTGTGCTTTAAAAAGCAAGATATTTTTTTTGAGTTTTACTGTTGGTATGCCTTTAGAGGCCTTGAAAACTTTTTCGAAAAAAAGGGAACACATTTTAAAGAGAATCTTCATATCAACTCAAAAAGGGTGGCTGTGCTGGTATCAGCTGGTGCAGGCTCGATAGCAGCAGTGATGCATGTTTACTCACATGATTAATGGAGTGACACAGGGTGAGATAATATTAGATTCATGTTGTCAGTTGGATGCTTGCAGTCTTAAAAACTCCCATAAGATCACTGATTTGTACGCAGATGATATGGTTAAATCATTTTTCCTGGTGTGCTGTTCCTCTTTTTTTTAACTACTTGTACATTTAAAAGTAAGCAGAGAGGTCAAATGTCTGAATCCAAATTATATCGAGGATTTCATTGATGCTGTTGCACCAATGTGACATGTTTAACTGATGTCCGGGTCTGCCTGTTGCTGCAGCCTGCCACAGTTGAATAGTTTGACGTAAATACTGCTAAATAAGACAACAGTACCATCTGCTGCCAAATTAATGTAGCATGTCTCTTGGTTTTCAGTCTAGATATACAGGAGAGAGGCTTTTATAGAGGTGGGGCCTTTCCCCCCTGGTTAGTTAATCCTGAAACATTCCCACAAACGTACCCATCATTAAGCCGGTTCAAATGAGTCTATTGTAAAATCACCATTAAATGTACACTACTACGTTTCTGTTCCGTAAACATATGGCTTTAAAGTACATCTTAAACTCATGTTAGCTCTTGCAAACTGTTATTGTGTTGTATCAATATTTCTGTCTCTGTCACTGACCTCCAAGCATCCTTCACGTACACACCGCCATCCAATCAACATTTCTCTCTCCTCTGGAGAAAAGAAACTTGCTAGAAACGTACCTGTAGCGCTTGAGTGTAGCCAACAAGGATCTTGGCATTGATGAAGAACTATTTCTCCGTTCTGGTGATCGTCACAGCTCTAAAAACAGCTCACGGACAAAGGATTAATAGAAACATTTAGACAGATAAAACTATTAATGATGATGTCACTGAGTCATTAATTGTTTTTAAAAGGTAAAACGTTCATTTCAGTGCAGTCTGACTGACTTGACATGTGTGGAGAATAAAGTATAGCATTATATAAGAATATATATACATTTTTTTCTCCAAGTTATGCTTTTTGATTTAGCTCCATTAGGCAGGTTCACTCCTCACATTACAGATGCAAAATCAGACAAACCGCCCTCATTTTATGTTGGTTGGCCCCTTTGGAGCAAGAATCTAGGAGACATGTCTATCCAACTCAACAGCTTGCAATTATTTGGAGAGCAGCACCATCGTGTGGCCTGTTGATGTTAATAACGTTCAGGAACCTCAGCGCTCTGTCAACATAAGGCTGCGTTCAGCTTTGTGGAAGTTGCTTTGGAATCCAGTTTGTCAGAGTCCTGTCCTCAAGAGTTGTGATGAACACTGTTTACTCAAAACAGCCAGAACTTAGTTGTTTCTACATTGTGGAGGTCAGTATAAAACTACAACGCTGTGATTCCGGTGCTGTACTCCAACTAGTTCTAAGTCAAAGTAACCCTCTCAATGTGATCTCTGAAGGTGATTTAAATACGCCATATTACTTTTTGCAACACCAGCGACACCTAGTGGGCTATTCGATGCACACCAGGGGACACATCTTGCATGTTCTTGCATGCGTTTGTGTCTTTACCGCTTATTGGGATATTTGTCGTATCGAATTCACAATAAACTACTCACATTTGAGGTTAAGTCTACACAAGTCCTTACACAATATATATATATAAATATATATATATATATAGTCAAGTACAGTATAGATAAAACTGATGATGATGATGACTGAGAATATTAAACCTTAAATTAACACCATACATATAAACAACATGGTGTCAGGAGGGTAGAAACCATGTGTCTGTCTTTGTTTTTTTCATTTATACAAAAATGAACCTCTGTAAGGAATCTTAGGTGTTCAATCAACACCATATGTTATGATAAAATAACATTTTTGTTTTTACTAATGCAACCTTCCCACCTGCACACAACAATAAATACGAATTAGTGGAAAATGTTTAATAGTGAGTAAAATACATCGAAATCCTTTCAAAATCAAGCAACTCCTTGTTCAAGTCCATCTGAATACGCAAAAGAATATACCTGTTATTTGTGCTTTTTCAATCAAAATTGTTTTGATTTTTACAACATAGCTTTTATACAAATATACATACAGTAGTGATATACAGGGTCACAGACTCCTGGTGTTATTAGATCCTGCATCATTCGCGGGTCATCGACGGCTCGACCTTAAATGGCCCTGAATGATATCATAAACATCATTAAGAAGACACCATATGGAACCAATTCATCTGTCGGTAAAACAAGAACTGCTGGTAGCCGTCCGTCAGGTGAAGTAACAGCTCACAGAACAACATATATGAAGAGAGCCATGATGGCAGCACTGATCAGCCCGGAGATAGGAACTGTGACAAACCAAGCGATGAAGATGTTCCTGAACAGACGCCAGTCAACTGACTTCCTGGAGCGCAGCCAGCCTACAGCCACCACAGAACCCACCTGTCATCACATGATGAGAAAGCATTTAAAGGTTGAATACGATATTTCACAGCAGCAAACAACCATTTACTATGTAACGATCTAGTGGAAGCAGTACAGTCACCAGAAAAAAATATTGCTCGTTGAACTTTTCTGCAAAGCGTGTTTACATATCTACAATACATGTTCACATAACAGGTTTATGACCTGACCTTCTTATCAGGAGGTGGAGGCATTATTGGTGGAGTTAAGCTAGGCGAGAAGGCTGCCAAGTCAGTGACCACAGTTCTGGATAGTTTTGAAGAAGGATCACACCGTTTCAACATTTGTAAGCATGACACCACTGGGTATTTTAAGGAGTCCTAGCTGTGTTTGTGCCAACAGAACCTGGCGTTTTAAACGAGACCTCTGGACATGTCAGGCTGTGTTTGTTGGCGAATGAGGCAGGTATTTTAAAACATGACGTTTTCCCCAACCCTAATCAAGTGTTTTTTTGTGGCTAAACCTAACCAGAGGATAAGCACAGTGCTTTCATAAAATTTAAATTTTAACCTTAATAATTGTAAAGTTTCAACATATCCTTGGTTTGCAGAAACATAAATTGCCTATAGTTATACTGCCGATCGGCCTGAGTGGAGTATTGGCGTCCTTAACATTTAGTACAGTTGAATCCCTCGCAGTCCTTCCCATGTCAACATGGCAGCCTGGTAAGAAACTTTCTCTTATTACAGCTATTACAGCAATGGGCTGTGCAGTAATAGAATCTTAATTCATATTAAATAAGCACTGCCTACTTTTACAATTTCATCTGAGATACATCACCATCTGTTTCAAAGGACCCAAAATGGCGGCTGACTCGTCATAAACTTTCTAGCTAAGTAGTCCACTAAAATATGTTTCTGAAAACATTTTAAAAAGGCACAATATGTAAGAAATTTACTGACAGTTGAGGAATATCAGTACTGATGTTTTGTCAGAGACTTCTGTGTATTGTTTTGCAGAGACATTGACTGAAGTTAGCATGTTAACCAGCTAGCTTTGGCGGTCTAAGGCTGCGGTGCTATTCGTGTTAACACGATGCCATGTTGACTGCGCCAGCTAGCCACAGCAGCTGCCATTAGCCGAAGTTAGCAGAAAAAAAATAGCCTAGGCGATGCAGTAACATAATGTAATTTTGAAGGTTGATGTGAGTTTTGTTAGAAGGGTATGTTTAGATGCCGCTTTGTTTTTCCCTTCTGGACATGCACATTGTTTTGGCCTCAGATGCTGGTGCTCTAGTGTGATATGTAGCCGGCAGTGAATGTCGTGTATTTCACCTTTAATCAACAGATGTGACCGCTAGCTTCATGACTATACAATTTTTCTTTATCACGCTGAATCGAGTTTCCTTACCTTGCAGTGGGTGGTGCTGACAGGAAGACCAATGTTGGATGCCACAACAACTGTGAGTGCTGAGGCTAGCTCAATGCTGAATCCACTAAATTGAAAGGAAAATGTATTGGTACACTTTGACAATAATATATCCTTATCTTAGTTGTTTTAGGATTTAAGTACGTGTCATACCTGGAGGGTGTAATGGGTGTAAGGTCTTTGCCCATGGTCTGGATCACTCTTCGTCCCCAGACCCAGAGTCCGGCACAGATGCCCACTCCGCCATAAAGAAGCAACCAAATGGGCGTTGGTGAGTTGGACACCACAGAGCCGCTCTCATACAGAAGCCACAGAGCCACCAGTGGACCAATCGCATTGCTAGTGATGAAAATGGCTTCTGTAAATTCTCTGAATGAGCAGCACATGCGCAAATCCCTGAGGAGAAAAGCACCCTTGCCTACCTGACATCGTTCCCTCCGTGAGCGAAGGAACCAAAGCACGCCGTGAGTATCTGCAGGAACTGGAAAAGCGAGGAAACAGCTGGTTGGTCGACCTCCAGCTCGTCCTCCTCCGGAGTGGGGTCTGGGCCAGCTTCCTGAGTCACACTCCCGTCCTGGACTGTGCTCCCGCTGGACACCGCTGAGCTGTAGCTGCTGTAGCTGTCCACCCTCGATCTTCTCTGCAGCCCGACTTCCAGGTCTTTGTATTTAGGATCTCCTTGGATACCATAAATGGCCATGGTGTAGGAGGTGTAGCTGTTGTTCCTCCTGATGGGTCTCTCCTCTGTATCGGTGTCACCAATGCAGTCACCGACCTTCGCCATGTGAAGCTTGTGTAGAAGATCTTTGTAAAGGCCAGAGTCTTTGTGGATCGTGTGGGAGCGTCCACTGTGGGGATCGGTGATCATCATAGGGCCAACAGTACCATTTAGACCTGTGAAAATAAAACGTTCATTCTAATGCAACTGATGAGGTATATCTCCATGAATGCAGCCACTTGAGGAAATATATCTGAACGTTCAATGTCAGATGAAGCATAAATAGGGTGATTTATTCCAATCCAATCGTTTCTCACCATTCCCTATATCCAAGTCTTTGGTTTCCATGTCATTGTTGTCCAAATCAGCTTCCTCTGAGCCTCCCAGTTTGAAGGCCACCTTCTCGCTTTCTGCTGGAGGAGTCTGGGGTTGAGGGTCGGGAGGTGGGGGCTGCTCTGCTGACGGAGGTTTGCTGGAGTTCTTCTCCATTAGTGGAGTTTCACATGGAGCAGGAGCTGTGTCTCCTGGAATACATCACAGTGTTCGACTGAGATCAAGCATGTCACGTTGTAGGCAAGATAGTATGAGCGAGACAAAAGGTTTAAGTCCAAAATTTGCTATGCAACCTAGCAGAAGATTAAAAACTCACCCTGTTTACAATACTGTTCTACTGAAACTAACTAACTAACTCAATGTTTTAATACTGACCCATCTGCATAAAACTGTTTTTCATTCAAAATGCATTTGTGAATGGAAGTCTGTGGGATTTACTCACGTTTGATTTTCTTCCTGAGGCGTGGACAGACAACGAACCAGACGAACAAAGCTGTGACGAGGGCACAGCCCAGAGAAATGCACAGTGTACCCCACCACGGCACTCTGTCAAAGCCCAGCACTGTGCACACAAGACATGAGAGAGAGCTCCGTCTCAGATAAAGAGTAACAGGAACTCAACGCTTTTGTTTCATTTATCAACAACTGATGCTGCGTCTTTGAAAACAGTGACAAAAGAAACCGTTAGCATTAAAAAGTGTGTTGTAAATACCCAAATGTCATACTTGAATGAAAGTTAAGATATTGTGTTAAAAATATTTCTTTGGCAAAAGTGAAGGTTGGTAATACGAATATGTAAATTATGCATATCCAGTATATTTCATGTATGTACTGTATAGTCTGGGTCGACTGATGGTCAGACTACACACTTACTGAGTCTCATATTCAGCATGTTTCTGTTCTTTGGGATCAATGTGTTTATTTTTTATCCTATTGCCAATAAAATCATTTAAAGGAACAGTTCACCCAAAAATGAAAATTCAGTCATACTTCTAATCAGCCCCACGGAGATGGAAAGTCAGTTAAGATTTGTAGTAACAGTAGAGCTTAACAGCGAAACAGTGTTGCAGCATTTTACTAAACAACTGAAGTAGACGGGGACTTGTTTTAACATGTAAAATAAACAACCGCAAAAATAATGCTAATTAAAAATAATAAAATAAAATGGCTCTTTATGGCTCATCTGGCTTAATCCAAGTCTCCATAAGCCTCAGGATCACAAATTGATTTGAAAAGATGTTATTTTGACCCTTATTCAAGAAGAAATCTTCACTGTTGCCGCTAAGCTAACAGTGTTACCGCACACGGCATCTACAATGGGTGCACGAGCTCTACCGGGCGTTGAGAGTGTAAATAACTTCTTTTCAAATCAATTTGGGATCCTGGGGCTTCCAGAGACTTGGATTATGTTGGTCAAGTATTTACGGAGCCATTTTGCGTTGGGTTTTTTTTTCAGTAATTTTTAAAGGCCCATCTGATTTGGTTGTTTAAGAGATGGCGAAACTCTGTCTTGCTGTGAAGCTCCAGAAATGTTCTGTGGACTACGAAACTTGACCCAGCTTTCCATCAGCATGGGGATGAGTGGATAATGGCTGAATCTTAACTTTTGGGTGAGATGTTCCTTTAAAAATGCACTACTTCAGATCTGATGCAGTATGTAATCTGTAAAGTAACTAGTAACTAAGGGTATCAAATAAATCTAGTCCAGTGGAAGAATTGAGTATCACAAAATGGAAATACCTCAACGTTGGGCTTCAGTCTAGTACTTAAGTAAATGCACTTTGTTATATTCCATCACTTCTTATAAATCCCTATATGCTTTATCCTGTTCTTGAAAGCATTGAAACGCCTAATAACTCTGACACATTTTAGGAGCATGACACTTATTACATTTTGAAACCGTTCCAAGAAGTTAAACGTGATAAAGTTTTCCAAAAGTATCCACACCTCTTCTATCTCATGAGCTGTGGTCATGTGACGTGTTCAAAACTGGACAAAATGTCTCAGTGGTCTGCTCCAGTGTGTCGGTTCGTCCTAACAGACAGCAATATCAGCAAGGCAACACACTCCACCAGTCAGATAGTGAGAATGAGACCAGTCTTGCAGCCAAGCGATAGTACGCTCAGAGTACACTCACACTTCTAGTTATTCCACCTCTCAGTCAAAGGCTAAGCTGCTGTTACTGTTGTATGGCAGGTTAGTATGACAATATTGACATTTCCCTATCACGACTTACCTGTTTGCTCTTGAAGACAACAGCGGGTTAACGACAAATAAAAAAACCACGCGGTGAAAACAGCGACTTTCGTCAGCAACATGGCTGAGAAGCCACACAAACACTCTTCCCCACACGGCTGACGTGTGCAGGCAGAACATATTGTTTTTTTCTGTGTCTGTGTCACGAAATAAAGTGTTGGCTGGAGCGTGCGTGCAGTATCAGTGTGAGAAGTGTGCTCTGCTGTAGCGTGCTGTAATTTTGCACAGCAGGAGTTATGGTGTGTTATATTCCTTGACCCCACACACCGGCCTGCAGCCTTCAGTGAAGGGCCCAGGCCAGTTGACTTCTTGATAAGTTCAATCCTGCAAATGAAACAAAAAGGAGTGGAAATTGTCCATTTAATAGTTTTATCTTTCTTAAATTCGCATTCAACTGCTTTTACTTTATGCTTGTTGGTTTTAGTCTTCTGCAGTCCTGTCTTAATATGTGTCTGAGTTTTTTTTCCCAGTGGTGTTACCCGTTAAGGGAACAGTTAAGCAGACGGATGTCCTAATGATGTCCTTTTTTTAACTACATGTTTCCTAATGTTCATCACCTACGTTGTCCTAAGAAGAATGCCATCAACCTGACAGCCAGAATGTCCTCTGTGCCTCCAATGAAACTTTATTCAGACCTCACCTCGCTCCCGGCTTTTCAGCAGCTGCTGTGTTAGAGCAGTGCGGTGAGGGAGAGTCAATACAATCATGGGGGAATGCGTGGACGCGGTACTCACGTGGTGCTCCTGTAAACATGATGGAGAAGAGGTTGATGCCCATAGTGATAGCATAGAAGACAGGGAGAGCTCTGAGGCCGTTGGGGACGGGGTCATCCTGTGGAGATGAGTGTGTGAGACATGCCTGGGTCATAATCAAAACTACTTAGCTAGCTAGCTGGTTAGCATGCTAACAGCTGCAGACGACACATTACATAAATGTCTTTGCATATGGCACTACACTATTGGTTCCGGCCATTTCTTACACGTAGCTTTTTAAAGACTTTTTGATAATAGTACCAATCATTTTTCAATAAAGGGCCTTTATGTAGTTTGGGAGAAGAAAACTGAGAATTTTAATATTTATAATATTAATGAGGTAATTATACAAACTCAGAAATATTATGTTTTTCCATAACTCAATAAACAAGCTGTTCTCAGAGGAAAAAAAGGTCCCCGAAAAAAACTGTTAGGAGAGTGGCAGGGTCCGCCAAATATAGACAAAGTTAAACAGTATGAAACTGTGTTGTCCTTTAAGGTCAGTTTGTTTATTCAGTTTATTCAGTCATGAAAACGAAGATAGTTTGTTTATTTAGTTTGTTTGAGAAAAAACTAATCAGTCAATGAAGATCTTTCTCTTCTGATTAAAATTTACTCTACAGAACTACATAGTGCACCTTTAATTTAGCCTTTACTTTAAATACAGGACTTGTACTCGTAATGGAGTGTTTCAAATTGTTATAGTGGTACTTCTGAGGACTTCATTTACCAACAGCTACTTAAATATTACACTCACAATCAACCATGTCCACTAGTTAGTTTTAGGCTTACCTTGTCTAGAATGAATTTGCGGACACAATAAAAGAGGACTCCTGACATGATGCCTGACAGCACAGGTGACAGGAACCAGGAGGCCACTTTGGAGATCAAATGACAATTTGAAACAACATTGATTACTAAGCTTTTAGCATTTGTGTTTCTCGTTGAAGCAAATACTTTTAAAATGTTGGGGATTACAACATCTATTCACCGATGCGCAGTATCTCAATCCATTTGACCCCTTGGTGACCCCTGGCTACCATGGAGAATCCAATTGTGGCTCCAACAATGCAGTGGGTTCCAGAGATGGGGAGCTTCAGGAATGACGCAGCCAGCTGCCACACAGCAGAGCCTGTGGGACAAAAACACGAGCGAGGCCTCTTCTCATAATCTGAAAAATTCTCTCGTCAAACATCTCCGTTACTTTATTTCTATTGCACCTTTTAAGCAGTTCTGTTTAACGTATGTGAATGCTTACCAAACATTGCACTTATGGACCCTGCCATCAGGACGTGTTCGGACCCGTTGTACATCCGGACGTCAATGATCCCCTGTCGGATGGTCTCGCTAACTTTGGCCCCCAGCAGCACCGAGCCCACCGTCTCAAAGATAGTGGCCAGGATGCAGGCCTGACGCAAGGTGACCACTCCGGAGCCCACTGCAGTACCAAAGGAGTTGGCCACGTCGTTGGCTCCCACAGAGAAGGCCAGGATGAAGGCGATAACGAAGCCTAACACCAGCAGCCACGTGTAGCCTGACATGTCAGACTGAGCGGCCACAGCCATGGTGGTGACAGCAGCCAGGCTCGCTAGAGTACTTGTATCCATCATTATTCAATGAGAGCAATCAAACCAGGCTAATTTATTGTGGTCTGACAGCGACCGATGAGGTAATGTATTTTTATAAATAAATTTCTACAACACAATGGATGAAAGAACCTCTTGGTTCAGTTCTAAAGGTGCAACTGGGAAGAAGTCAGAATGTTTTGCGAGCTTGGTATGCAGAGTTCATCTGTAGGCTTCACCATAAAACGACAGGGTTTAGAAACAGGAGAGACACCCATTGTGACAGCGATGATATACACTGCAAAAACACAAACACATAACTTAGTGGTTAATATTCCTCATTTACAGGGTCGAAACAAAGGTTAAGTTACATATTAACAAGCCCAGAACCGAACAGCATGATTTTGTTAGGTGGGGAATGATTTACAGCAAGCTGTGGCAAGGGGAAGTGGTTTTATAATAAAGTGCTTTATATCAGTAATAAGTCATAATGGGCTGAGCCACATTAAAGTCTGACATACAATTGCTGTAACATAAAATTACTGTAGAGTTATATGTCTGAGTAGGAGGCTGGGGAGCACTCGGTTAATTACCTCTGCCAAAGAGGTTATGTTTTCATTTTACGTGTTCGTTTGTTGGCCGGTTGGTTTGTCAACAGGATTACACAAAAACTGCTGAACGGATTTCTACGAGACTTGGATAGATGATGGGTCTCGACCCGGAAAAGACCCCATTAACTTCTGGAGCAGATCCAGGATTTTTTTTCTCACTTGGGAAGACTGTCTTGCTGAGCAAAACATGTGTTTGTCGCAGATCTTATTTTAGGCACTAATCCAAAATCCAATTCAAAACTTCCATGAGCTTTTTGTCTTCCGGGTTGGCCTACAAAAGTTCGCGCACCGCCCAATACCGGGAGATGAGACGTTTCTCAACATTTCTGTTAATGTAATTCTGTTCAGGGAATAATGCATGGATCCTGGTGAAAAAGACCAGCTGTATTGACCGAAGGTTGCTGGTATCTATGAGTGAGGACAAACTGATGTGGATAAAGTGGCCTTGGTGGAGGTATACGCTCTACTGAGTTTAGCCATTCTAGTTATAACCTGAGTTGGAGTCAGGGTCAGAAATCACAGCTTATAGTGTGGCACATTTTATTTACAAAATGAACGGAATTATTTTGCATGAGAAAAGGAAGTACTTCATCCCTTCATAAATGAGGCAATGTGCAGGTTATACAAGCATCAGTCACCCCCCCAAATAAATAGTACTGTGTTGACCAAGTAGATTGTTTAAACATCGTTTTATGTGATTTGCTGTTTTTGTATTTACATTGTATTATCATTGTCTTCTTTAAGTATTGACTGTTGTCATTGGCTTTGTAGTGTGTTCTTAGGTGACTTGAAAGGCGCTTATAAATAGAATGCATTATTATCATGATGATGATGATGATGATGATTATCATTATTATTATTATTATTATTATTATTATTGTTATTATTATTATTATTATTATTATTATTATTAATGAACAAATCGGTCTGTTAGTACAACAGTGACTTTGCCCTTTACAGAGTGTTTAGTCTCCTGGGGTGTTAATAATAGGATTTGATCTTGGACCAGTAACAGCTGAGAAATCTGTCCGTGTAATGAAGGAGGCGAGCTGTCTGAAAATGTCTCAAGCATTCATCAACAGTCATTACAGCAGCCAAAAGTCTGTCAAAAATGTCGGCTGCGTAGTAAAACCACAAATGAAATCCACTTTAAACTTCAGAACGGGGCTTCGGAGCTGAATGACCGGATGACTGGTCCATTCATCCAGGACCGTCACGGCGGTCAGTCATTTTCAGCAAACTCCCCATCAGTATGGAAAAGTGCGGTATGTTAATCTCCTTAGTTGAGATTGCGTAATTCCAATGGCGACGAAAACAAAAGAGAGGAAATGTGAGAATAAGGAGAGAGAAGATATACTCACAGGTGAGGGCGACGCGGAGGGGTTTTTGGATCCTGTGTGAGGTGAGATCAGCCTGTGTCTGCCCTCTGAGAGGATGTCAGAGTGAGTGTGCGTGCGTGTGCGTGCGTGCGTGCGTGTGTGTGTGTGTCAGAGTCCAGCACTGTGTGATGGTTGACAGACGGCTGCTGGACGCTGCTTTATATACGAGCGGCTCTCGGTGCACGCCTCTCCAGTCATGAGACCTCTGCTGTCTGAAGTTAATGTGTAGCTGCTTGTTGGCACGGAGGAATAATTACAGTTGTCTTTGACTGTGTTCATTTCGACCCGAAATCCCCAAATGATGTTTTCCCCTCACCGCCGCGGAGACACAGAAATGTCCTTTGTTTCTGCCTAAATATATCCTCCTCACGCTGCTGCTGAGGCAGGGGAGGAAAACCCTCTGGGCCACAGTGTGTTTATGGTAATCAGGGCTTGTTATTTATTATGCAGTCGGTGTAATGTTCCCATAATATTCCTCCAAACTATCTATAGGCCCAGTTTTGCTCCTTTCGTGGAGATACAAATAAGAAACACGTGCTTAATGAGCTGATGGTTATTTAATGAAGTGACCACAGGTGATAACACTGACGCCGCCGCTCTGGCGCCCCCTACTGACCAGACTTCAGGTGTTTAGTCCAATTAAAAGAGCAGTTCACCCAGAGATCATCTACTAACTTTCCCTCCACTACATTTATTCGACTTTATCAAACTAGGTACTAGTTACTGTGCAGATCGCAGAGCCAGAGCCGAAGTGGAGGAAAGGAGAAAGTACACCCAAAAGCTCAAATGCAGCCCCGCGCTGATGCAAACTCAGGCAAAGTTTCGTAGTTCACCAAACATTTCTGGAGCTTCACAGTCAAAACGGCGTTGCGGCGTCTTTTTTTTTTTGAAAAACAACAGAAGTATCTGGGGACTAAAAGAAATGTATCAATAAAATAAACATAAAATGGCTCCGTCAGCCTAAACCAAGTGTCTGGAAGTCCCAAGAGCCCAGATTAAGTTCAAAACGTGTTCTTTACATCCTCACGGTTGAACTACCTCAGATATGGTGCAAACTAACACTTTTAGCTTAGAGGCTACAGTCAAGATTTGGGCTGAATAAAAGGCGTTAAAACGTCTTTTCGAACCAATGTGAGATCTTGGAGGCTTCCGGAGACTTGCATTACACTACATTAGTTTGTGAGCAGAATATTGCAGCACTGTTTTGCTGTGAAGCTCAAGAAATAACTGTGGACTGGATATAACAAAACAACATTATACAAATAAGACAGTCTTTCCTTTTATAGACTTTTTAAAAAAGTCCTTCCTTTCCTTGTGTCTCTGTCTTGTCGTCTGTCTCTTGCCTTAAGAATGTTAAAGCGTTCCCTTCACAGAAATATGCCTTCTGCAAAGATTTGACCCAACTGAACTGAAGGTTAGTCAGTGCAAGATCACCTGTTGTGTGCACAGCCCAGGAAGCAGATGTACCTCAGCAAAACGTGAAGCAACAGTCACATACTGCAGGACGTTACTCATCAACCTGTTATGAATACTGAAAAAACTCCTCCGGACTGTCAGGCCGCCTTCACTGTCAGCAGAATCTACTTTTTTTTCCGAGATGCTACATTGCCTCCAAATCTGCTGATGGGTTCCTCTTCATTACTCATTTATTAAGTGTCTGCCGGATGATGTAGTTTGGATCGTGTGGAACATTTTGACCTTCCCGGAGCATGTGACAGGTCCAAATCACTGTGACTCACAACGCTAGAGAAACAAAATGTGGAGGTGGCAGAAAACCTGCACCGTGTCTGAGTTGTTCGCATGTGCTTTTCAGGAAAAAAAAGGCATCAGCGAGCACATCCTGTATCATGTTAAACAAGAGTTCTTTCAGTTGATGTTGGTAAGCTGATGTTTCAAACATCCATTTGCTGAGTGTGCATCTGAAAATCATAAATATTGCTACACTATGAGTTTTCTCCAGCTCCGATCAGCTACACTGACATCCAGAGAGTAAGAAATTGGAGGACAAACACTTGTGAAGGACGGTACTGTATATACTGTACAAACCACAGACATTATTACTTTTACTTGAAGCCTCCCCTTACAGGGAGCTTAAATAAGCCAGGTACCAGATATTAAAACCAAATCCTAATTCAATTCCCAATTCCGTATTCACCAATGTATCAGCTATGCATACCCTCTGTCGCCCAAGAGTGGCTAATCTAAGTGTCAACAACCAACGGATATATTGAAACTTTACATTTCTTCATGGTGCAACTCTTTCTTTGAATTTTATATTGTGCTTCTGGACTGTTTAGGGTTAGGTGTTGCCACTATCATGTTCTGAAATTGTGACATCTTGTCTTAAAAAAATCTGGTGTTTTCCCGACATCTCATCAAAAATGTCCGTTTTTCCTGGCAGTGACACAGCCGGTAAATGCAGAGCCGGCCTGAGCTAAGCGGCCACTTGGGGCCCCAAACCACCAGGGGGCCCCCAAGAAATGTATTTTTATTTTAATTTTTATTTTTTTACATATTAAACAAGTGACATGAATGAATGAATGAATACTTCAAGACAAGATGATTCTGATTTGATGATCAATATATCTGCCTACAACTGCTGTGTCTGCCAGCATTTGAGTCATGCGCATAAACTAGGCACCTCGTGTGCATAGACAAAGCAAGGAGGGATTTTGGATGGAGTTCCACTGAATGAGCCTAAATGACCCAATAGGTGAAGGGGCCCTGAAGCTCAAGTCGTTGCGTGAAGTCACTACCTCAATAAGTCAAAAGCAAAAGGCTGTGAATTTGAACGAATCTCCAGCTGGCCATCCCCTTTCCCCCACTTGCACCCACTTATGTTCAAATAAGATGGGGGGGGGGTGCGCCCTTATGCATCTGTGCCCAGGGGGACAGTAGTTCATAATCGGTCACTGTATTAATACAATTTATAATGTAAAATTATAGTGCGACATTTGTGTCAATAATTGTCAAGCGCAGGTGACTCCACGGTGGTGGGACGGGGGCCCCTAATCAAATTCTGCTTAGGGCCCCCAAAAGGCTTGCGCCGGCACTGGGTAAATGTCTGGACGTCTCAAATAATATGTATTTGTATTTGTTGCAGCTAACACAGTCGGAAAATGTCCCATCTTGCAAAAAAGTCCAGCCTTGTTTTTGCCACCAACACTGCAGTAAAACGTCCAGATGTGTAGTCAAAAATGTGCGGTTTTGTTGCCACTAACGTGGCATGAAAATGTCTCCTCAAATAATTCCAGTGGTTTCAAACAATGTTTTCTCATTTTCTCCTCGCTGTCAGACTACCACCATCTCCTGCTTCTCATGCCGGCATGATAGTCAGCTCAAATACATGTAAGATGAGAGTGATATAACAGGTATTGTATAAATGTTGATATGATATGCCTGATCCATACGGGATGACCACGATTTATTCTTACGACTCAGCTGATGTAGTTCCTTTTACTTTTCAATAACAAATAGTGTTTGTGGATTCTTTGTTGTTGGATTTTTCCATTCAAGTCTTGTTTTATCCTAAAAAAAAAAACAAAACAAAAAAAACATTTGTTTGTGCTGTTATATAACTGGGACAATGTTTGTGACAAATGCTTGTGAGGGTTTGTTGTCTATTAAAATGTCTCGGTGGATGTTGCATGAAATGCAGCTGCACTAACAGCAGTTCACGTGTCCAGAAACTAGGAGTAAGCATAAAGCTGCTTTAAAAGGCTTGATTCAAATCATATCCAATTGCTATTGTGGGTTAAATAAAGCTGCCACCCAGCGGTTCATGACCGAACAATTATCATTCAAACAATTATCCCACATCTTTGATCATTTAAATACAAAGAGGTTGAACCAGAAGCTTGAAAATGAATCATGCTCTGCTCCCCAACAGAGACAAAGTCATTCCATGCAATCATGTTCTCATGAGATTACGGCTGTAATTTCAGTTATTTACAAAATGCTTCATGCTGTGTTGACAGTGATCTAGCTTTCGACAGACAAGACAAAGTGCAAGAATTTTCCCAGAGGGCCCGGGCCAATCCTCTAAACTGTAGTCCAAACTTAATTACCACTGCCACAGTCAAATTGAGTTAAATGTTGTTTTCTGTCATGTTTGAGGTATTTAGAATCATAATTATCTTTTATTGTTGCCTCAAACGACAATGTGCATTTGTTGCGGAGCAGCTTGAGAAGTTTTTTCTCTTAACATTCTCATGACAGCCACTTTCAACTTAGCTGTACTAGACGGCAGCGCTCAGTAGTTGAGCAAGTTTTTATTCATTTCGAAACGCGAACGTGCGTTATTGTGGCTTAGTGCATCGAATAAAGAGTTCATCTTTAAACAGATGCAGGCGTTGAAAAAAATATTCTGAAATTATAGTTAAGAACCTTTAAATTGCATATGGTGCAATCACTCATGCAGACTGGCCCCTGTCCATTGTAGTACTGCTAAATAAGATTTTAAGTGGATTAAGAGCATATGAACGAAGTGTGAACCTGTAATGGAGTCGCCTCCTAGCGGTAAACTGAGCAAAGTATTGTCTCTCCCTTTCTCTCTCTCTCTCCGTTTAGTTTCTAAAGGTCACTCTGTCAGGCAACATTTGCCCCACAACAACACGTTCAGCGGCAGAGCTGTGTTTTTAGCTGCCTGTGCTGTTCATCATGCAACGTGAGACCATTTGGCAGTGACGCAGTTGTCTGTCTGAGATTTACCCAAGGGCCTCTAGATGGCATCAATGCCCCTGTTCGGGTTACACTGGTTAATGAGTGCAGCTCATGTGGAAATACCAGTTTTAACACTTAATGAGCAAAAGTAATAACCAGCAGTTTGGTTGTTGTTTACTCCTTTGTGCGTGGACTAGATGCAAGTCTGTTTGGCGTGTTTCCGTTACTGTATGGTGGATTTTAAGAGGTTATGTGCAGCTGTCTCAACTCAAACCGCCCTATGACATGAGCTCGTCCACTTTTAACGATTTATCTTAACAATTATTGTGTAAAAACACATTAAATACACATTTACCTTCCATGATTTGCAACTTTCCTTTCATGATGTTCATCTTGTGAGCACATTACGGTTATTTCCCAACTCCTTATAATTGACCAGCTCTGTAATTTCAAAGGCAGAAGCTTTGGATTTTCTTTTAAAAATGTGGCTTATCGTGTTTAAAGTTGGACAAGATAGGACATGCAAATAAGTAACTGAAGAGCTCGACTGGTTCTCATGCTCAGGCCTATATTAGCCCAACCCTTCCTTCCCCGCTTCCCTCCCTCCCTCCCATCCCTTGCCAAACAGGATCTGTAGGATCTTACAGAGTCATTTTCTCAGGAGACAGGAATGTCAGAAAACAAGGCCTGTTGCCTGCTGCAACATGCAGCCTACATTCCCTGAAACTTACAGGAAAAAGTCCCGAATGTGTTGCTCATACATCCATTTAATTTCCACTAAGTGTGTGGCAACAGGGCTCCGTGTAAAACGGCATGTGACCCCCCGGACGTGGTGCAGACGCAAACTGACTCACTACAAATTAGGTTGTCTGGTAAACCCAGCCCATTTTTGCAAGGCGAATTGATCACCTTTGGGTTTGAAAGTGTGAGTTTATTCATTTTGTGACATCCTAAAACGACATTTTTCACCCGTAGTTTATTGCTTTTTAAAAAATGAAAAAAAAAAAAAAAAAGGTTTGTCAGGTGACACAATACAAACGACGACCACACACAAAACTATGAAAGAATTTTTGAGCTTTTATTTTTTCAAGATCTTTTGAAGAGTCTTTGTTTTGTGTACAGCTTTCAAGCATTATCTTACAGCAGATAGGTGAGTCGTTTAGACTATAAGAAACCCAGATGTATCAGAATATAAATATAATACAACAAAACTGTGGCATTCAGGCTGCATGAAAAGAATTACACAAAATGAAAAAAGAAATGTAAAGGATCATTTGGCTGATTTTTCAATCATCCCACATTACCATCCACTGTATCTCAGATGCTATCGCCAAGCAGAGAGTAGAAATGTGACAAAACAACGACATCCCATTCATGCTACATTCATCTGTGTGTCTTAAATTTGGACACACTGAGGACCAAAGTGACAGCACTCCTGGATCTGTCAGCTCTACACCACCAGCGCTGGCGTTTCCATCGCTCACTAAGCAGAGCTGCACGCAGTGAAATGTTAAAAAGTCGAGTCTCTTCCCACTTCAGGGATCGTTTCCGATTCAGTTGATGGACCAGTGGCTTGAGGTTGGCGATGAGCTGCTGGTGGACTCCTTGCGGGACTGATTTGAGCTGTGGCTGTAGGTGGGGGAGTGAGTGACACTTGGACTGCTGGGCGGTGTGGAGGAACAGGAGGAAGACTTGGATTTGATCTGCAGCCACTTGTCGCCCAGTGCCTTGGCGAAGTGGTCGTCGACGGACAGGCTGATGGAGAGCTGCTGGGAGCGAGCTTTCTGGTAGTTCGCTCCGAGGCTCCTCTGGAAATGCTCCTCGACCACGTGGTCGTAGGTGGATTTGGGAACCGCTGTAAGGAAAGGATGAATGGCACACATTAAACACACACCTCAGTGAGTCAGTAAACGTGAGTGGATGTCTGTAGTATGACTTGACAGTGACGATCAGGGAGGGACCGTCTAGTGGATTAACTCATTCGCAGGTGTGTGAGACTGACCTGATGAGTGGCCTCTGTGGACCTCAGGTCTGCAGGAGGGGTTTCTTAACGAGGAGACGGAAGTGATCACAGAGGGACGCATCTGAGGGAACAAACCAAAAGAAGACGAATCATTAATTGAAAAGGAAAAGACGCGGAGAAAGGACTTCATTTGTGCATTCACACCACAGCATCCCTGCTTTATGTCTTCTGTTTATCCCAACAAAATGATTAGTATCACCTAAACGTCATTGTGCACCTGGTCCCATAACCACAAATAGTGTACAAAGTTCAATTCGAAAAGCCAAACGATTTGAGGACTGATTAAACTGGTTGGGTCTGGCCCATGAAAGACAGATCACTCCCAGTGTGGTGGCATATGCAGGTCAAAGAGGGAGCAGTCTGTTTGGTCTTGTTGACGGCATTCCTCCCTCCATTGCTCACATTTTCTTCCCGAATCCTGCTGGATTGCATAGCTCCAACAAGCTAAGGCCTGTGCGCACTCTTGGAGGAAGAATGTCTGTGCTGTTGGATTGACTGACTACAGGTGGGAGATGTACCACCGCTGTGGTTAGCCCCGGGCTACACTGAGACAACAAAGGGACGTGCGGTGATGCCACGATACACGAGTTCTGACAGCCCAAACATCCCGCAGCACGCTGTGTTTGCAGGTGAATTACCTGGATTTGTGTGGCAGCGGAGCTTTTGGTCTTCTCCTCTGTGTTCTCCGGGTCTTTTCTTGGTTTCTTGATGAGGGCGAGTGGTTCATCCATGACTGGTGCGTAGTACACATGGGTGGGCAGAGGGCTGGTGGGGCTCGGTGTTGGACTCCAGGTGGACGTGGGGCTCTGAGGCCTGTTAAACACCGCCGGCGCTGG
>OMLP01021121.1:4354-15418 GCA_900302685.1 Spondyliosoma cantharus
TTGTTACATCATAAAACATGTTTCTTCATCAAGTTAAAGGAGCATTATGTGAGATTTTGAGATTAAAGGAACATCTTACTCAAAAATAAAGATTCAGTCCTGATCAGCTCACCTTGAGTCCATCAAATCTGTCTGGACCATCACAGCAATTTTGCATTATCCTAGACAGAAGTAGATGGGGATTTGTTTAAAAATAAATTATTTAAAATTATTATTTTTTTTAATAAACTGGCTCCATACAGCTCATCTGGTCCAATCCTAGTCTTTGAAAAGATGTTATTTACGCACATTGTAAAGCCAAAATCTTGAATGTGGTAATACGCGTTAGTATGCAACCAGCCTGAAGTGGGTGCACAAGCTCAACTATGCTTGGATGCAGCCCGAGTGCACCCTGGCTTGGGTGCAGCCACAACAGGGCTACCGGTTTGGCGATGTGTCTTAAACCAATGATAAACGTGCTAAGAGAGAGTACAGTTGTCTACAGTTAGCGGCTACTCTGGTGAGACGCTGCGCCATACTAGTGTAAATGGTCTTGCATTTTTATAGCGCTTTTCCAGTCTACTGACCGCTCAAATCGCTTTACAATACTTGCCACATTCACCCATTCACACACACATTCATACACTGATGGTGGTGCAAGGCGCAGGACCGATTACTAGGCGACCCGCTCTACCTCCTGAGCTACAGCTGCCCAGTGTGAATTCAAAAGGTGATCAACTCTTACATACTGCACCTTTAAATAGGCACATTCATGAGTAAAGATTTTAAAGTATTTTCCACAATGCTTCCACCTTTGTTTTTTTTAGCTGTGAGTGACTTCTTGGAATCCCATATGACATACAAATCATGAAACATTTCCTTTTTTACAATATCTATTTTCATATTTCATCCAGTTTTTGGCAAAGTGAAGGGTTCTTACCTACAATACTTTTCCATTTTTGGTCAAACATAGGGTCAGGAGACAATACAAAGAAACAAAAATGGTTACAATCTTTCATTGTGCAACAAAAGCAGCACAGTGGACCAAGCCTATTAATATTTTGTTTTGGATTTACGATTTCCCAAATTTGTAACCTAGCAGACAAACCATCTACAGGTCAGCATCTCTCAGGACTGGGTGCCTCAGAGCTGTCCATGGTGCTGATCTCTTGTACACACCAGTGGGAAGCTCCAGCCAATAACTCATCTCTTCTAATGACGCTAAGACGACCATCTTCAAACAAGGCATTCATTTTGATCTGAACTACACACCTTTCAAGTTCAATTTAAGTCCTCTCCGAGTCCTATAAACACCGTAAGATTTCCTTTGTAAAAATCTTATTACAATTTTATTCACTTTGGTAATACTACATACATTTATCTATACTCTCATAATACTTATACATGTTTTAATAAATAATTGAGGGACACATTGTGAAAGCATTTAAATTATTTTTAATTTCACCATAAATAATAAAAAATGACACATCTATTTTCACTACAAACAAACGCAAACATAGAACTACAGCTTCCTAGAAGCTAACAGAAACAGATAAATAACAATAAAAACCATTAAAAACTTTGCAAACATAACGGTGTAAATCAAAATTAGTAGGAAAGAATGTAGCATCTCTCCTGCATGATTTACAACGAAAAAAAGCATGTTGGCTTTCTTAGTCAAGCTAAATGAACTGTTGCTTTTTGATAGTTTATAACTAAGGAGTTTATCAGATACTTTCACTTTAGGTAAAAATATATATATATATATATATATTAGTTACAATCACAAGGTGCTCAGACTTCATCATTAACAGTAGGAAAAAACATGTATCTTAGCTCTGACTCTAAACCAAAACTTCACTGAATTTCATAATGTCGTAATATGGAAAACGGTGGAACGTAAGTTAAAGTGACATCGGGAAGTTTGCATTAGCGTGCGACAAACTTGGCTACTTTCTATCCCCTGTAACCTGGTGACATAAACCAACCAAGTTAAACATGAAGCTGACTAAATGGATATCACTCAACCTTTCTCAAGTCTTTAAAAACACACTGCTCAGGAGGTTGCATAATTAAAATATACTCTGTTTATCCAAAAGGAACAAGCTCACAATTATTCTGCACCCTGAAACAAAACTTAGTCCTAAAAAATACAGATTTGACTTTAGTTTACTTTCAATATTCAATATTTACTACAAGGTCATTTCTTGGAGTTTTGGAAATGTGGCGAGACACTTCTGAACCCGATCACAAATCAATCCACAGATGAATCAGTTAATGTAATAAATAATGAAATAAATAATAATACATTTAGGATATGACCAAACAATGGACAATGTTTTCAAATGAGCTCCACGATCATGTCACTCATTTCTACAGCAACAATCATCTCAGACTTCAGATTTGTTTTTGCTTCAGTCACTGTGGTTTCACACTCACAAGTTGGAACACAATAGAGAGGCAAAGTCATGTCCCCTCTGGTCGAACACCATGGGTCCTTATTTCAGAGTAAAAATATGTATGGAAATGGATGGCAAGAGACAAATATTTTTTTCATCACATCAATCTGTGCTGATGTGACAGCTGTGTTAATTTTGGTGTTGTACAGTATATTGAGCAAGAAAATGTAGTTCACTGTCATGGTTTGGGTTTGTGGTTTAGTCATTTCCCGTTTTATTTTGTAGGTTCTCTCGTCACCAGTCAGGGCGAGACTTCACCTCTCTAAAGATTTGAAGCCTTACAGACACTTCAGGTCAGGACTTTTAAAAGACTAAATGCCAGATTTTCTCTCATAAATGAAAAATTTAGTGCATAAGCAAAGTACGCACCATAGTTTAATAATTCAATAAACTCAGGGATTTGGCAGCTACAGACATACTTGATATGGTTTGATCAGTAAAATATGCTGGCAGATGTTAGCAAATATTGGCTATATCCAGACTACTGTATAACTGACATCAGTTGGCGAATTCACTAGAGATGCAATGACTAATTGATTTCCAACTATTAAATTAATCACCAGCTATTTTAGTAGTATAAGTATTTTTCTTATTTTCCTTGAGTTATTTTTAATAATCAGTAGGTAAATCATACCAATATCCCATTCATCTCTTTATAGCTATTTTAACCACAAATCTCTGAATCCATTTTGGACATCACTGGCAATATCCAGCTCTAAGTAAAAGTGCTTTTCACTGGCCTGAATTTCACTGGAAAGTGTTGGTATTAAATTGATTTTCTTGTCTTTTTCATTATGATGAAAAACACAATATATGTATTTCAGGAAACACATGATGAGGATGATTTAAAGGGTCACATTTTAAGACATCAGCACAAAATATTGGCAACTTCAATACAAAAACCAATATCTGCCGACTTATCGTAAAAATCGAACATCCAGCCTTTTGCTTTTTGGTCCACGACTTCCTCCCTCCAGCTTCACCACCATGTGATCTTAAACTCATAGATGGGCCTCTTGCAGTAGTAATGGTTGATAAGGTGCTTGTCACACACACCAATGCACTGCTGCTCGGCAGTGATGCCGCGCTCGGCTAGATCACTGACAATGCAGTGCAGCAAGTCATAAACGTCTGCCACCGCCTCCCAAGGTCCAAAGGAAACGTCCACCTCGCAGTGATGCTCAAAGAGCTTTGCCTCGCTGTCCGAGCGCTCGAAGCGAAGAGAGTTAAAAAGAGGGCGCTCATATGGCGTGATCGGCATCTCCTCCTTGTAGACGCAGATCTTCAACTTGGCAAACCGTGCCTTTTTCTGCATGGCCCTCAGTTTGGCGATCTCCAAAATTCGCTCCAGATTCTCTGAAATTAAAACAGTTACAATGTTAATTATATTTTTAAATAGACTCATCTATTTTTTTTGTACAAAACAAAACTATCTGATCCAGTTTAATTTCTTCTGACCTGAAATAAAATTGTCCAAATATATAAAACTACTCCTAAACTGAGGAGTCATGTCTGTTTGTGCTATGTACTGTAAGGATGACCCATCCACCCTCTACCAAGCTCTGTGTTTGCACGTCCTGTATGAAGCTCTCCTATTCACCTCAAGTCAGTGTGAGACTGAACAGGTTGTGAACATTAATTAAAGCTGTCACTCAACACTGTTTCTACCTTCTGAGTAAACAAGAACTCAATTTAATCTTTGAGTTTGAGCTATTTTTACCTTTGGCTACAAATGCTGAAAGCTGATTCAAGTTCAATAAAAACAAATTCACAAAGATTCACAAATCATTGTCCATTGTATAATTTATCAGGAAAGGCAACAGGATATCAAAGGCTCTTGCAGTTTGGCGCACCTTGTACATTTAGTCCAGAAGCCATGGCATGTACCAAACCAAATACATTGTGTAGAAAGCTTTATAGACAGCATTGTGAAACCAGTGTGAACTAAATCTTCTGAGGACATCATAATCTCTAGTATATATCCTGTATAAACATCCATAAATTAGTTTTAAAAAGATGGCCCTTACAAGTGCAGAAGTTAAGTTTAAGTTTTTAAGTTTTCTTTAGTGTAGCAGTAATCCAGTGATAGTTGTCTGTACATCAGTGGGTGCATTGCAAACAGGAACTGCTGACTGCTAATTCAGCATACTTTGATGCTCTTGTCAGTTTACATTTTTTATTAATTTCCATTGTTAACATTAACATGCTCATTACTTGTGATGTCACGATACTGGATTCAATATTCAATACTTTTTTTGATACCTCAGAAAATTCTAAAAATATATGCTTTCAAATTTCCCTGTTTTTGTTTTTTGTTTAACAATAATATGATGGGGCTATAGCATGACAACCAGATATGTTTTTTCTTTTATTAGCTGGTGTAACTGCAGCCTTTAAAATGGTGTGTGCATTTGAAAGTGCGTTTCAAATATTTAGAATCGATATGTATCGCTATTTTGATATTTTTGAGAACTTTACTCATTACATCGTGTGAGGGGGGCAGACTGCAGTTACCTTTATAGTAGGGCAGCAGATCGAGGAAAGCTTGTCGAACTTTCTCTCCTGTGAGTGGCTGAGTGTCCTCCAGACTGTCCAGCAGAGGGCCGATGGCGTAGTACTGAGCCTCTCTGTGCACCGCTCGCACCCGGTCCCTGTGAGGGAGCTCACCTTCTCGCAGGAAGTTCAGGATGTCCCTTTGGATGGAAACAGAATCACTGGAACAAATCCACACAAAAATAGATTCCTTTCTGATGAATCCAACCATAAAAACTTGTCGTTGATGTAAATCAAATAAGTGATTAAAACAGTTTATCGCAGTCAAAATTTAATGGTAAATTTTGCTCATTGTTTCACTATGACACCAATTTCAAGACACATAATCTGCATTATTATCTAGAAAAAACACTGATGCAAATATATCTGTGAGAGGCAAATATCAGCCAATAATACACTTTAACGTCCCCTAGATGTTGATTGGAAAAGATCAAATCTGTGTATAAGTGGTGATTATAAAACTAACTTCAACCTCCAGCATTATCCTCACACATTCACACCTGGTGTGACTGACAGAGCCAGCTTTTCTTCCTCTACTTTTGTTTTAAGCACTATGTGAAAGTACACAGAGAACCACAGACACCTGGACTTATTTGTATCAACCTACTTGGCCAGGAAAAATGTTGTTCTGCTTCTCTGCAGCAGAACCTGGAAGGCTTGTGATCACTGAGGATAAAATGAATGCAGAGAAACACAGAGAAGTCCTGGAGGAGAAGCTGCTGCAGTGAATAACACACTGAACAGAAACCTGGAGGAATATTTATCTTCCAGCAAGACAATAGGCTCAGAAACATAAGGTTGGCTAAAAACTAGTATTAATGTTCCCAGTGAAAAGGCTGAGTACACCTGCAGTGGACCCGCCTCCTTCATGTTTCGTTTCAATTTAATTATATAGTTACACATCTTCCATCTCTCGTTCTGTCAGTTCCCTTTTAAATCTTTAATACACACCTCCTCACACATACAGACACAGAGGCATTCATACACCACTGACCTTACTGACGTTCCACTTACATAAGTCCTACATCTTCACTTACTTGTTTTCACATTCATATTTAATGCAATTTGCTTTTGCTTTTTAACCACGACAGCAGCGTGGCTCCAGGGATGCTAATGTTGGACTGCCGGTCCACCACTTAAATATCTTCATGTTCATAGTCCCCAGAGGATGAAGCAGAGGATGTGATTTGAGCGAAATGTCTCAACAAATATTACTGGTATGAAATTTGATACAAACATGAATTTCCCCCTCAGGATGAACTGTATTAATATTGGTGATCAAGTGAAAATTTTACTTTGTCCAACACTTTGGTATATAACCTAATTCCTGCTAAATTATTGGCACTTCCTTCAGCCTCAGCTGTACTTTGTATTGAACACTAATATTAGCATGCTAACATGCTAAACTAAGATGTTGAACATGTTCCTGTAAACATTGTAGAACCACTTCCAATGTTTGTTTGAAATAACTTCCAAGTAGAAAACCCCTGCATCACACTCTAGCTTACATACAATCTAATTGTCTTTTATCATAATGTTATTTCAAAATGTAATACATCTAATTAATTTCAAATTAATTAATAACAACACTTTTACTTGCATTTACTTGGAGACCTAATTTACCTGTTGAGTCACAGACCAAAGAAAATCAAAACTGAATATCTAGCAGTTATTCCGAGATGTGCTGTTGAGTAGATACCAAAGACGCTAGCAAAGCAACACAGTATATAAAAAAAGCACAGCAGATACACCAGATAGGACCACCGTGTTTTACTATTGTCCTTAAATGTTACAGTTATGACTTAAAATATACACCGAAATAAACAAGTTTGCCAATTTTATATATCTATGACATCACAGTCAGTTGTCTGAAGCTGAATTTTTCATTTTGAGTATTGAAAGCATGTTAGCATGCTGATGTTAGCATCAGAGTCTTAGACAATTACAATGGAACCCCACTCAAAGTTGAAATCCGTCTTTCAAACTCGGGGCAAATCCATCTACTCACACTTTATGCATTTGTAGACACCAGTATTTGTATAAGGCAGGTGAATGGAATAATTAGATGTGTTTCTAGGTATAAAAGTGCTATAAAATAAAATGTATAATGACGTCTGTTGACTCATTTATCGCTTTCCCTGCTCTATTTTCCTTGTTTATAAATGCAGGGAGGGTGCATTACTGAGGGTTCACTCCTGTGTACACTTGCCAAAGAGATATAATTTTGTCATGGTCAGCTAAGTCTTTTGTTCACCTTTGGCATTGTGCAGCTGAAATGTACATTTCAACTAGAAAATTACGACCTCAGGCTTCGGCTGGAACGCTGCATAAGACCTTAGTCTTGTTATTTTGTTGGTTTAGGCTGGCAATTACAGTTAATTTAAAAGTAATATAATACATTATTGTACACCCCAGTACTTAATGCTGATTTTTTGTGTTGTGGGCTTTAGGCTCGAGGCAGCAATGAACATAAATTCTTACAGATCTCAGGGAAGTTCTGTTCAGCTCTGATGAGGTTCATGATACAGAGACAACCCACACAGCTCATTATTTGTAATTACCTAATTACCTTTTCACTCAGTTTCCTCTGACTTTGCTCATGACTTTCCACTTGCCCTTTCCACTCCTCCACAATGCAGAACGACACTGTCGTTTAACTAATGGTTCATTGTGTAATTGTGGAAATGCAGACTGTTTTGGCAGCTATATACATGGACCATTTTATCTTACTAAATATTTATATCGACATATAAATGTCAGCTGAAGTAACAAGTAAGAAAAGTGCAGCAGCACAGAAATAGATATGCAAATATGTTTACAGCACTGGCAGACGGCAGAGAGACTAATTTGTGTCAAAGAATATCTGACTCACGGATACCTGTCAGATTATAATGAGTTGCCATCAGCAGATTTAAAACCGTTTTGACACTGCAGTGTGAGCTTTTTAGAGGCTAACTATCTGTTTCCGTACACACACTTTCTACATACACATAACCCTCCTCTCCCAAGTGTTTCTGTCATACTCTTGAAGAGAAGATATTACTTCTGTCACTCCACAGAAAAACAACAATCATGTTAAATGATTGCGATAATAATGATGTTGTCTTCTTTTGTATGACTAATTAATCAATAGTAAATATATTGTTAATATTTGCTATTTCACTCCCAGGTCTCACAAAGTGCTACTACTCACCCAAAATACGTTCCGTCCCGATCGATGAAGTAGCGTCCGTCAGCGTCCCGTGGGATGTAATGTCGCCCGCTGAACATGGCGGCCAACATGGTGTCCTCGAATCGCCGCAGCGTGGACAGGCGAGTGGTGAAGTATGTGCCCCCGACATTCAGAGAGATCACCTCTGGAAACTTTACAATGGGAATGCAAAAGAAAACATCATGAATTTCAGTGTTCAAATCTTCTTCTAATCCTTTTATTATTGCTCTAGTTTGCTTGACAAGATGCACACAAAGTCTGAAAGTAAGCATAGTAACTTAATTTTTGTACAGGCCTAGTTTTAAGTTTTGTGTTCTTGTAATTTTCTGTAGAATGATATCTACCCATTAGGTTCCTTCCTGTATATTGAATTGTTATATTCAATGGTATGTCCCCACCTCCAAGGCAGGAGTTTATCTTTTAACCTTGTTTGTTTTTCAATTGGAAGACCTAATTGACCTTAATTTGAATGGATGCCAGGGAGATGCTGCTGGCGCCTGTTTGGTGGCTTTTACACGGGCTATATTTATATATACATACATTATACCAGCACTGTTTGTCTACATTAATTTTACTTGATAATGGTCTGAGGACTGAAACTTTGTTGTATAGATATAAGTCCACATATTCTATAGTGTGCATGATCTCCTCACAATTTATAGGACTTGAAGGGCAGTTTACTATGTTACCACTAGGATACACTATACAATAACCATGCAAGTTGTTAGAGAGGTAGTTAACAGTGAATTTAGCCATCATAACAGGAGTTTTGCAGGGCTGTTATTTAACTGCAATTAATACTAGATGTTAAATGATAAAGTAGTCTCACTTCCTAACTCCCAATTTTCCAGGGAGGATCTGGTTTTTCATTGTTCATTGCTCTGTTGATAACGGGGGTCACACGGATGTCAATCACCACTGGGCGGTGGTGTACACTGATTATCTTAGAGGCGTAATGGATGAATGAATCAAAAAATAAGAATTTAGTTCAAGCCAGAGCTTCTTAATCCGCATTCTTTCCTGAAAATTTTAACTAAATTGTGAAGTATTTAACATGACAATGCTGTTGCGATGTACTTATTATTTTGATAATTTAATTCTTTATAATCACCAGAATGAGGACAACAAAGACTCTGCAACTCTAATTTCTCTGGGCGAGGACAACCAGACCGCTGCTTAGGTTTCAAAATCCTCTCTATTCTTGACGTCTCATGGTTGGTAAGTATGTTAGGTTGTTGTAGCTTAAATGAGAGACTGAATATGTTGCTCTGAGTCACCAATTCACTGTCTGACCACAGAAATAAGAGGATTATTCTGCTGTGGACCTGTAGATCCATCAGCAGGCTGGAGTCACATGCTCACTCATTAACTTAAGTCATGTGACAGCCAATCATGACAGGTCCCAGCTGGATTAACCAACTCACAGATATCTGTATAAACAGAAATATACAGATACAAAGACACAGCAATGTAGTGTAGTGTAATCATTTGGTAGCAATGTTATATATTGGTCACTATGGTCATATTTATGATAGTTTTATGGAAACTTGAAGGAGCACTATGTAGTTTTTTTTATGCCTAAACAAACTTAATAAACAATCTCTCTTCGTTTTCATGGCTGAATAAACTGAATAAAAAAATTGACCTTAAAAGGACAACAGTGTTCTGGGAACCTTGATTTCCTCTGACAACAGCTTGTTTATTCCTGTTATTACCTCATTATTATCATCATCTGAATTTGATTGTCTTCTCCAATGTTACATAGTGCCCCTTTAAATACATAACCAACCAATTGTGTATGAATAGTGAAATATAAATAGACAAGCTAAAATAAACACCTAAATTAACTAAATTAAAGAGCATAATAATAATCATGTGGTATCTAAGTCATTTTGTGTGTTTACCGAATTTTAAAATGCAAAGATTATTGTGTGTCTAGTGTAATTTATCCATTTAACCTGGCCCTGACAACATTAGCCACATATAGGTTATTGTAATGAAAGCAAACAAACAAATCATTAGAAAATAAAATGTGTCAAAACATTTTCTCCTTAAAGGCGTTTGGGGAAGAAAATTTAATCAGAAGAGAAAGATCTCCACTGACTGATGTTTTATGCCTAAACAAACTAAATAAACAAGCTCCGTTTGTTGTCATGACTGAATAAACTCAATAAACAAACTGACATTTAAGGACAACACAACTACCGTTTTACTTTGTATTTGGCAGAACCTGCCACCTTTCTAGCTTCAAACAGTGTTCATCAGCAGACTTAATTTTCCTCTGAGAACAGCTTATTTATTCAGTTATGGAAAAGATAAATATTTCTGAGTTTGTATTTTTTTTTTTTAATTAATATCAGTAGCGCCGAGATCGAAAAGTGGCTGAAGGTATGTCGATTGCAGCTCAGCGGCTTATACCGATCCTCAGACTGGTATAAAGATTCTCGGAGTGGTATAAACCGATCCTCAGACTGGTATAAAGATTCTCGGAGTAGTATAAACCAATCCTCAGACTGGTATAAAGATTCTCGGAGTGGTATAAACCGATCCTCAGACTGGTATAAAGATTCTCGGAGTAGTATAAACCAATCCTCAGACTGGTATAAAGATTCTCGGAGTGGTATAAACCGATCCTCAGACTGGTATAAAGATTATCGGAGTAGTATAAACCAATCCTCAGACTGGTATAAAGATTCTCGGAGTGGTATAAACCGATCCTCAGACTGGTATAAAGATTCTCGGAGTGGTATAAACCGATTGAAAATGGGGAACGCATGTTATTGTTACGCATATAGACAGTAATTACACCCAACAACATAAAATACGTTCGGTAATGTGTTAAGTTAGCATTGTCAATAAAGA
>OMLP01021136.1:0-12390 GCA_900302685.1 Spondyliosoma cantharus
ATATTATTTATATATATTGGCTGTCTGTCTCTCTGTCTGCTTGCTCGTCTGTTGTCAATGGACTCGGTCAATATGATTGGTCAGGTGGCTGCTGAGCCACAGGTAGACGCTGCTCAGGTGAACGGAGCTGACATGAAAGTTAGTCATCTCAGTCAGTTTGCATTCACTAGCTCAGTCCACCCAGTACGCGTTTGTCTCAAATCCTCCTCACTGCAGCTCTGCATCAATATTTGGGGAATTATTAGGTCGACCTTAAAAAGTGAAATCTACAATTAATAAGCGGTTCAGATAATGTGCCAAATCATGGATCAACTTTGTTCAGTTATACCACTATCTGGTCAGTTTACATTAGTGACAACAAAAATTAGACAGAGAAAACTCAACATACACATACATCATGCACCCAAGCTTAAGGTTAATTTACCTTGCATTCGCTGAACAGTTGAGGGTGATGGTCGCGCAAATGAGTAAGTAAATTGGATGTGTTGCCGCCCTTCGCAAGAACTTTCTTCTTGCAGCTCCTGCAGACAGGGCTGCGATCCTTGACCAGCTGTCCCTGAGCATTCTTCTAATAACCAAAATACGCCCAGACTTCAGATTTGGTTCTCTTCGAAGGTGGAAAAATGCCTTGAGGGCCACTACTATCACGTCCTCCCCCCGCCATGTCTTCCTCACTACATAACAAGCGCATGCTGCGCCTGTGTAGTGAGACTTGGATAAAGTATCTCGCGAGTTTTCCACATTGTGGTTATCAACCACGCCAGTTACCATGGTAATTAAAACTTGAACGGTAACCTTCACCGCTGGGAATTTTACCATGGTTTACCATGACACCAGTAACCGTTACATCCCTACTTACCTTTGAGGCTCACTGTAACCACAGCTTTTCACTGCTGTTTAAAGGTAATGTGTGAATCAGCTGTGGCAGTTTGACAGCGCAAGATGGGACAATTGTTCTCTATCGACTGTTGCCATGAAAATTATGGAGATGTTAACACCTCATACATGCAATAGGACACATTTTATAGGTTTGTATGGAAATGTATTGTGTCAAAGAGACAATTGAGTCATGAGTAATGAAGTTGTTTTTCAGCCAGCTACCTGCTTGCTATCTTTGCATTTTCATATAACAGTAGTCAGGCAGGGGACTGCAGCTTCAGTTGGTGCTCCAACTGAGCACAGCTGAGGTGAAAACACATTTTCTTTCACTGAATAATCTCTGGGTAGTACTGTGGCTGCAGAGAGTATGCTTTGAGTTTAGATCAATGTGCCAGACCATATCAAGCCAAAAACATTCAAAGTTTATGAGAGGAAGAGCGCTGCCATAGCACTTACCCAATCACTTTTAAAATGCTGTGTCATTGCTAACCCATGGAAACATGCACATGTTCAAACTACATGAACAAAACTTAGTGACAGCCCAGTCCGCATGTGCAGAGTGTAGGAGTTGGACTTGCACTGAGGGAAATGTTTGTGCCCTTCTACCAGGTTGCGCCATCTTGACCTTTGTTGTGCATGTGTGTCTGCAGGTCCGTCAGGTTGGGGTGGTACATCTCCAACTAGTCCTACAGTAGACAATGGCACGGCAGCTTGGGGAAAGCCTACTGAAACCCCTACTGGCTGGGGAGACCCAGATGATGTGGGAGGGAAGACAACAGGCTGGGGAAATGCTTCACCCAACCCCATCAAATCTGGTTAGAAAATCAAATAAAAACTAAAGCACATGTTTTCTGTTATCTGTGGCATATCTGCACAATTGGATTTTCCAAAATGGCATTTTGGACGTTGGGATGCTTAATTGTCCACAAATAGAAAACCTAGAAATTTCAGATGTGTTCTCTTCTCCTGCAGGTTCAAAGTCTATGCAAGATGGCTGGGGGGACAAAGAAAGCTCTGTGGCTGCCTCTCGCCACTCAAGCTGGGAGGAAGAGGAGGAGGGAGGCGGCATGTGGAACAGCACCGGCTCCCAGGGAAGTGGCTCATCTTGGGGACAGGGAAGCAACGGGGGCTGGGGACAGAGCCACGCTGGGAAGAAGCCCAGCAACAAGGTGGGTTACTGGTGGGGGAAATCAGAATCAGAATTCCTTTATTTGTCCTGCAAACGGGGGAATTTCTGTGTAACAGCAGCTATAGGACAGTAATGTTACAATAAACAATAATAATAGTAAAAAATAAATGGTAAGAAATAGAAAAAGACTTGTAGAGTCTGACAGCAGCAGGAGGGAAGGACCTGCGATACCTCTCCTTCACACACTTGGGGTGTATCAGTCTATCACCGAAGGAGCTGCCCAGTGTTGTGATGGTGAACTGCAGGGGGTGGGACTTATCCATCATCCTGCTTTCTCCCACCACCTGCAGTGGGTCAAGAGAGCATCCCAGGATGGAGCTGGCCTTCTCGATAAGTTTATCAAGTCTTAATACCTGCTGCCAAGATGCTGCTGCTCCAGCAGACTACTATATAGAATTGACCTAATCCACCTAACCCCGAATTTCCACTGGATACGCTTCAGCTGCGTTACGGCTCCGATCCGGTTTTGCTCCACCGACCGCCGTCCGGCAATACCCACCGGTTGCGTTTTGAGTCCACTACGGCCTGTCTGGTAGACGTCTGGCCGAGGTGTTCCCGCAAAAATCACATGATCACTCGCGACCGCAGTTATAGGTACGTGTCATAAACACAGCAGCAGGAAGTGTTCCTAACCGAAGGATTAGCAGAAGAGCTTGTGTTTTGAGATTTGCGTGCTGGTCTCAACACGGATTGTTTTATTTTGAAAAGTAACCGGATGTCATATTGTTGTTTCCGCACTTGACTTCCTGTCTACTCTGTGCTAAATTCAGCTGAATTGCTGCGTCGTACTCCAGCATCCGCCAGAAATAGAAGCCCTGCGTATCTTTGCCGGAGGGCTCCGGAGCTGAGACGGAGCAGACGCGCAGCGCACCGGACCTGGTGGAAATTAACACATAGACTAAAGTGAAACCTATCAGCTCCGCTGGCGTGGCGGAGACGTAACGCAGCTGACCCATATCCAGTCGAAATTGGGGATTAGAGTCATAGAAAATTGTCAGGCGTGCCCCCTGCATTACAAAAGACCTGAGCAGATTACTACTACTACTTACTACTTAGCCCCTTTATGATCTCATGGAAAGCTCACGAGCCTCCGCTTACTTTGGTAAATGTCTTTCAGGGTCCACTAAAGGCTGGTGGAGGAGACTCTTGGATGAGCCCCATTAACAGACAGTTCTCTAATATGGGGCTACTGGTAAGGCATAAAATGCATTTACAGGCGAAAAGCAGGTTGGATATTTCCTACTGATGATGACAATGTCAATGATGGTGGCTTTTTCTGCCGGATAGAATGATGATCCCAGTGGCCCAAACATTGACCTGGCTCCAGGCTCTCTCCAGGAGAAGAAGATGGATGTAGAGAAAAGAGGCATGGGGATTAATGATTACAATGGAGATATGAGGAAGGGAGGAAGAGTCGGAGGGGGGATGCCTTATCGTCCTCCTGTTTCCAAAGAGGCAGCACCTGGGGATGCTGGGTCCTACTATGACAAGGTAATACTTCTCTGCCCAGTCAGCAGTCTTTGTGTCTTATGTCTTTCTCACGTCTGGATAACATTTTGTCCTTTCTCACTGTTCTTTATTTCCTCTTGTGGTTCTACCTTATCCCCCTGGTGTACCCCATTCCTCCCTATCTCCCCCTTCCTCCCCGCTTCAACACCACTGAAATTGGTCTTCTATTGGCTGTCACTGTGACAGACCTTGCCTTTGACCAATCAGGATTGGTGCCTTGGGGAGGAGGGTCCTTGCTCTCTGTACTCACCACCCACTGTCTACAAGCCCCATTCCCTCTTCAACCACACTATCCCTTTTAGACAAGTAAGATAATGTCCAGTCATCTTTACATTAGGTTCTTGTAGTTTTCTGTTTTCCAGAGATAATTACAATTATACCCCCGAAATGTGTCTTGTCTGTTTTGCCCCTGCATGTTTTTCATGAATACGCCTCTACTGTTATAGGCCCTCTAAGGTTTCATTTTCCATCTTCAATCATAGGGCGGTCACAGTATCTTTGGCAGTGGTGGAGGGATGGCTCAGTCAAGACACCAGCCAAGTGTCCCACCCATAAACCAGTCCCCAGGGATAAGAGCGCAAGTGCCTCATCAGTTCCTGTCACCTCAGGTACTAATGCTTTTGCGTGTTTTCTGCGATCAGTATTCTTTACAGCTGTATTTAACACCTAACAGTGAAACAGGAAGTATGTGGGTTGACTATGTAAAACAGTGTGGGTTGTGGGGTGAGTCATCTTTGCTGTTTATTTTGCTGCTGAGTAACCAATTAAAAACAGAATTACTTCAGCTTGGAAATTTGTTTAACGTATTGCCATGCCAATTCAACATTCTTGCAAAAAACGCAATTTCAGTGGATCCTCCTGTTACGATTAACTTGTGTTATGTTGGCTGGTATATCCACAGTTTAGCCTGATTGGATCTGAGGTCGACTGGGTACTTCACAGACTTGTATTTGTGCCATGAACTTTCTGGCATAGTGTATAATTGTCTGATTCTTTCTTTGTGAGCTCAGACAACACGGCCTGCTGTTTGTATGCATGGTGTATATTATTCAGTCAGTCAGTCAGTCAGTCCCTAGAGTGGATAATCACTCTTCAGGACAACATTGGCTATGTTTCCCTGCTTACTTCTAAAGAAAACAAAGTGAAACACATGTCCTTTCCAGGAATTGAATCAATTTTATTCACTCACTGAGGTCGAGTCACTTGTTAACACCAGTAAATGAGAACATGAAAGAGAATCAATGATAATTGTGGAGAAGCAGTAAGCTAATGTGGTTGCTAGTGGTTACAGCACCAAAATGTTTCTGTGGTAACAGGTGTGCCTTCCTGTTGTCTGTCTCCAGGTGCCAGGCTCTGTGCTAAAGCAGATGCCCCCTCCCAGCGGGAGCGTGGGGGGTGTTGGCGGCGTGGGAGGAGTGGCAGGATTGGGGGGAGGTGTGTTCCCTCCACAGCTGTCCCCCCAGCATATTGCCATGCTCAGCAGCATCTATCCACCTCACATCCAGTTTCAGCTGGTGAGAAGCAGCATTATATTAATTTCTGAGAGCCACTGCAGGGTTGCATCACAGGTCTTCTGGACACATGATGTGACAATTTATCAGTCCTGAACAGTGTTAGGAATAATTTAGGAAATAAAAGATTTTATCAAGAATATCACTGTGTACAAACATACAGTATATTTCAATAACTTAAGATTGTAAGCCATCTGCATCTCACATTTTCTGATGTTGAATAATCTTATATAGAGTGACGTGGTTACAATTCCTAGAAATCAAATTAAGCAATTGGGTGAAAAATTTTATTTTGGAAATTGAAGCTGTGAAGGAACCCTGTCACCATCAAATCAGGATCGCTTACTGCAAACCATTATACCATGTTGTACAAAATTTAGTGATGTGTATTTTATTTCTTTTTCTGCTTCATTCTATCTGTGTTTGTTCAGGCTTGTCAGCTCCTCCTCCAGCAGCAGCAGCAGCAGCCACAACAACAACAACAGCAGCAGCAGCAGCAGCTACTGCAAAACCAGAGGAAGTTCACACCAAACGTGCGACAGCAGGCTGACCCTCAACAGGTACACATGAACTTAACTTGACATCAATCTCTCACTCCTGTTGTAGTTTCTTGACTTCCTCCTCCCACTTGCTAACTGTTGTTTTGTCATGTCTTCTAAGCTGGCGAGGATCATGGCAGTGCTCCAGCAGCAGAGGCAGCAGCAGCAGGTTGGGGGTTTAGGTGGCAGCTCCAAACTCTCTCCCTCCCACCATGTTGGAGTTGGCGGAGGGGGTCCCAAACTGCCCGGGGCTGATCCCCTGCCCCATCCAGGTCTGGCAGGATCTGTGGCTGACCTTCACCAGAAAACTCTCGGGCCATACTCCGGTGAGTAATCGTTAATAGATCATCTTTTATAAAAAATTTAAAAGGTGATTCTTGTAGAGCATAAGTTAACTTAATGTTGTAGGCATGCACTACATTTCCCAGTGATACTGTATTTAGTCATAATAAGTTTGGGTCTGTAAATGTCTTTGATTTTCTCGTAGTGAATTAAGAGTAGGTTGCCATGTTATGTTTCTGTAGCACCAGGGGTTTCATTTAACTTAAAGTTTCCCTCTGCTCTCTGCATCTCTGTCTGTGAGCAGGGTTTAGTTCTGGGGTGAACCTCCCTGGTCTGGACCTGGGTGGCTCCGTGGTGGGGGGCCCTGGGAGCATGAAGGACCTTGGGGGTCAGCAGTCTCGCTTCAAATGGATGATGGAGGGACACTCCTCTCCAGACACTTCCTCACCTGAGAATGCATTCCACAAAAATGGTGAGTTTATTGAATTTATTTCCATTCATACATATGTTGTATTTTACAAGATGTGGAAGGGGAGGTTGGTGAGGCAGATAGTGTTAATGGGATTAGATGTGAAGTCACATATTTAGGTAATCGGTGAACCCATCTGGTGTTCAGTGCTGTAACATACATTGTCATCACCCTTCAACCTTCCAGGTCCTGTCACCCCCATGAAGATGCCAGGGGGCTCGCCCTACTCTCAGTACGACATGATGGTTGGAGACGGGCTGGGTGATAACTGGCATCGCACCCCTGGCAACAAGATGATTTCCAAGCCTCCCACCACGCCCAGCTGGCCCCCTGGTTAGTGACAAGTTGTAGTTAAAGTGATAGCCAGAGCTAGAGGATCCCACAAGGTTTAAAATAAGATTAATAACAGAAGAAAAAAATTTCCGTACCGAGGAGCATGACTGATTCTCTATAACTCTTCAAAGTTGCTGTTATTACTTGTGGTAATTGAGGTTCGGTGCATCTAGCTTGGAGCTTAGAATGTCTCATAAAACTGGCTCCAACAGACAAACCTTGTGTTCCCTCTTCAGAGTTCCAGCCTGGTGTGCCCTGGAAGGGAATCGACCGTGTTGACCCTGAATCTGACCCCTACATGACCCCAGGGAGCATGATGGGAAACGCAGTGTCCCCCAACCTCAATGATACTGAGCACCAATTGTTACAAGATAATACTGGTGAGCATATAACACCTCAACTGCCAACCATAAAGTGTGTGATGATACAGCAACAAGTTATTTAACCCTCTGGGGTCCACGGTATTATTGGCCGTTTTTGACTATTTTTGATTTTGCCATTATAGTTCACGTTAAAAACTGTTTACCTTGCCTTGTTTGGTGTCATTATTTTCAGCACAACCTCACATGTGTGACTGTACAGTTTTCTTTTCATTTTGACACACTGTATTAACACAATGGACCTAAAATCACAAAAAAACATGAAATCTGAGTAGGAAAAAGTTAGATTTTTTACTGTGAAAACCACAAATATGTTTAACGAACCATTTGTATTACTTATAATGCAAATATAAATTGTTGTTTGCTAAATTTGTGCATAATTTTTTTAAATTTACAAAGTTATATGTAACTATTTACATTTAAATGCAGGCAATGCCTCAGGCTCAGGTCTGCCTCAGCTCCTTCCAGCTCAATGAAGAGCTGCACTGCCTGCTCCACATTCAGCAGTCTCCTCATTGTTTTGACTCACAAAACAAAATATTGACTACACAACTCACTAAACACACTACACTAAAGACTACGTAACACACTAACTATACACTCCAAACACGCTAAATGTCACAAATCTCTCAACTCTCAAAACTCGCTCTCTATCACTGTCTCTGTCCCTCCCACAACTTCCCCCTGTTCCTTAGCAACCAAATCACGTGCTTTGCCATATAATTTTGTGATTGGTTGGTGTGGTGCCTTTTTCCACCAATAGGAAAGGGGGTGTCATGTAGTGCTGGGCGGTATGACCAAAAATGTATATCACGGTATTTTAAAAAATTCCTACGGTTTCACGGTATATGACAGTATTTGTTTTTCATGCATAATCAGGTGTTCACAGCATTTTCTACTGGTTGAGAGATGAATTACGAGCCCCTTTTAGATAGAAAAGGCGGCACATTTGCTGCAAGGTAAAGGCGGCACTCTGTCTATCTACAAGGGAAGTGTAATGTTCCTCTCTCAACCAGTTTCTCATTCCTTTTTTCCCAAAAAGCCGCCACTGGGGTCGGCGTAAACATGTGACGTGACGTGAAGTTGGGCGTGAACAGTGACGTACAACATATGCATCGGAAGAAATGTGGCGACACTTGATAGATTTACTTAATTATAGACCTGTGGCCCATATTCTCGCCTCCTCAGTCAAATACATGCCATTGTTAAACCCCGGCTATTAAAGGAAGCATGCGGCAGAGCGCCTCGTCCCCTCCGTTAGCTGCCTCAAGCACCAGACAGCTAACAGGAAGCAGGTCGAATTTGTCTTCAAAATAAGAGCTTTACATTGCACCCCATTGAAGTTTAGAACTGGGTTCTTAGCGGGGGGCTTTTAATGTTAATGTAACGAGCGTTAGCTTGCCGCTACAACAAGCTAGCTGTCAGCTACAGAGATCCAGGAGACACTAGCATCTCCTGGATCTCAGCTGCTTTCCAGTTGCTTATCTTGACGTCCACGGATGAAGTCATGAATTGCAATGTTTATCCTATCCATCTTCACTGTAACGTAACACCAGAGCACTACTATTTACCCTCACTACACCTCGCAGTGGCACCATGCCTGTTTAAAAGCGCAACATTGCAAAGGGTCCGGTTTGAAACAGTGTCGCGCAGTGTAACGTTCCGAGCGTTGTCTAATCAAATATACCGGTATGGCAGTATATTAAAAATTCATATCATAACGAAAATATACACCGGTATTCGGTGTGAACCGGTATACCGCTCAGCACAGCTAACATGACGGCAATGTTCGCAGAAAAGTGTGGTGTGCATTATTTATTGTAAGTCCGGTTTTACTTGGCCTGTCAACATAATTTAAAAACTGGTATATAGTTTGAAGGCTGCACCAACACATAAGTCGGAACTGAGACTCATTGAGGCTGCGTCTTGCTGCTATGTATGTTAAATTGGTCATGTGATTTGGACGCGCTGGTGCGTCCGTCGACCTCAGAGGGTTAACGGCATTTCTTGACATGTAGCATAAGAGAACATGTTTTCTTAGTCTCTTTGGGTTTTGACCTGATGTTTTTTTGTTTGTTTTTTACCAGAATTTTGCCTGTACTCCCTTTTGTAAAAGGAATAAATGAATTTAAAAAAAAAACATTGCCAAGCTTTTCTATTGTGAGATCTACCTCTCCATAGATTAATTTGATCTGTCTGTTGGAACAATCATTCATATTTTTTGAATGGGGAAAAAATGTCTAACTCAGTTGCTGCCTTTGTTTGCAGATTCCACCCCTCCCCTCAACACCTTGCTGCCTTCACCTGGTGCCTGGCCCTACAGTGCCTCAGACAGTCCCCTGAACAACGCACACAACTCAGGTAACCACACACACATTCAAGATGGTGTTGGCTTGTGTGAAGCTTTGTCTTTTTTTTTTATTAGGGCCAAGACATTGATTTGATTTATTGATTATATATGAGAAATAATCGGCAACTTGACAGTTTGATTTCACAAAATTGAAGTCATTTTACAAACGCAAGTGGTGAACATTTTCTAGTTCCAACTTCTCAGTAGGGAGGCTTTTATTTTTTTGCTTACATTTTAAACTAAATATTTATGGATTTTGGACTGAAATTGGGAGATGTGTCACGAAGGGCTTTAGGAAGTTGTGATTTTAAGAAATTGTGATCTTTTACTATCTATTTCATTGGCCAAACAATTGATTAATTGACATAATAATCAATGATGAAAATGATTGTTACTGGCAGTCTATGTCCCACACATGTTATAATCTGTCTTGATGTTTTAAAAAGACTGTTGCTAGTTTGTAGTTTAAGCTAGACCCTGCACCATCTACCAAATGTGCTTCAACAAGCTAGAGAATTTTAATGCCAAGAAAGTTTTTTTAGGGTGTTAAACAAGAGAAAGCCACAGTAGATATAAAGAAGCCTTTGAGAGTCAGGCCTGTTGGCGCCTCCTTCAGACATAATAAATAAATTTTAAAAATTGTAAATTGTGAGCAGTCTTACTTATTGGTATGATGGAAAAAAAAAAAAACACTAGAGACCCTCATCTACTTTTCTGTTGCCCTCCAGCAAAGTACACAGACTACAAGACCAGCTGGCCCCCAGAGCCCATCGGACACAAGTCCTGGAAAGCCAGCCGTGGCAGCAGCCAGTCACAGCTGTCCCGCCCACCTCCAGGACTAGCGAGTCAAAAGCAGCCATCACCTTCGCCTTGGTCTGGAGGAGCACCTCGATTGGCCGGCCGGGGCTGGGGTGGTGGCTCGAGCACCACTGGTAATGCTCCAGCGCATTTTTCATGTTGTTTGGGTTACATGGATGTCCCTTCTCCTCACTCAGGCACAGGACCTGTTGAAATATTCAACTGATTTGAATGTACCAAGGAGATAAAACAACTGGCTCTGATTTGCTGGGACACAACAGAGTGCTCTTTTGAACTTAAGAGTCCATTTATATTTGATCTTGAAGAGCAGCCAAGCCTCGGTGGAAGTTATTCATCATTTAGTACATTTGAGAAGCCAGGGGTAAAGACAGAGTGGGATTGTGTTTACAGGGAATGTGGAAAACTCCCACTCAGAGTTTTTGTCGTCTGTTTACTCTCTCTACAGGCTCGACCTGGAGTGACGGCAGCTCCCGAGAAAGCTGCTGGTTGGTGCTCAGTAACCTCACACCACAGGTATATCGAGAACTGTAGCGGTTCTAGTACTGCCAGTTTTTTTGTTTTTTTCCAATCTGACTTCATGCATGCAAAAAGCTTAATCATGCACAACAAAATAATTCCACATGGAAACACTGCTCTAAATGTCATACCACCTTGCATATTCCTGCAGATCGATGGTTCTACTCTGAGGACCATCTGCATGCAGCATGGCCCTCTGCTGACCTTTCACCTTGGCCTGACCCAGGGCACAGCTCTGATTCGCTACGGCTCCAAACAGGAGGCTGCCAAAGCCCAAAGCGCACTACACATGTAAGACACAGTCTGTTGATTTGATAATATCTTTATATCACTCACACATGTCTACAGTGAGTATTTAACTGAAACCAGGAGCTTGTTAACTTATCTTAGCATAAAGACTAGAAAGGGGTGGGCAATAGCTAGCCTGGCTCAGTTGACAAGCAGTAAACTCAGCTCAGCAGCACCTCTAAAGCTAACTAATTAAAACGTATCTCATTTGTTTAATCCATACAAAACCTAATGTGTATATAGATGACAAATTGCCATACTATTTCCTGCTGGTGACCAGTTACTAAGCAACCAGGAGAGACTCTAGGAAGTGACAGCCCACCCAGCCAAGAAATACTCCATGACATAACCTCCATAAATCCATAAAGTGTTGCTTTTCTCAAATAAACAATTTGTAACGTGGTAATTATTGAACTTGAGTCTCGATCTGAGGAAAATCTGAGAAAAAGAAAACCCTTTTCACAGGGAAAAAAAAAAGATGGAAGAAACCTCAGGATGGATGTACAGAACAACAAAATTACAGTTTACTAAAGTTGTTTTTAAATGATTAACTTCGACACCAATATTATGTTTTATATGAAACTAGCACACTTCTTACATGTTTTACAGTGTGATCGCACACTCTGTAAATTGTTAATTATAGATCGTGATCATGATCATCATCAGAAGGAAAAAGAATAAAGAAAACATTTTTATTCAAAAATATAAAAAAATATTATTATTTTGAGAGTGACAGAATTTTTGTTTGTACCAGGTGTGTTCTGGGTAACACCACCATCTTGGCGGAGTTTGTGAGCGAGGAGGATGTGGCTCGCTATATTGCACATTCCCAGGCAGGAGGAGCAGGGAGCGGGGGAACCACAGCCGGTTCTGCAGGCTCTGGGGCTACAGCGGCCTCTGCTGTGGGGGCTAATGGTAACGGAGGTAGCTGCGAGAGGGGTGGAGCAGGAGGCAGCAGCACAGGAGGTGGAGTGGAAGGAGGTTCCACCGCTGGAGGAGCAGGAAACGGAGGAGCTGGGCATTCCAGCTCAGGGTGGCAGAGTCTGGACAGCACAGGCAGCTCATCGGACCAGTCTGTCACCCAGGGGCCTGGGCTGGGCATCTTCGCCCAGTGGAGCAGCAATGGGACCGGGGTGGGCGGGTCTGTGGAGGCTGGAAGGCAGGGTCTCTGGGGGGGAATGGGAGGGATGAGTGGGGCGGGGTACCCCAGCAGTAGCCTCTGGGGTTCCCCGGCACTTGAGGATCGTCACCAGATGGGCAGCCCTGCCTCACTGCTGCCAGGGGACCTGCTGGGCGGGGGAGCCGACTCCATCTGAGGGGCCGACT
>OMLP01021147.1:0-11029 GCA_900302685.1 Spondyliosoma cantharus
CACTTGTGATAAAAAAAAAAAAAAAAGTTTTCACTCGGCTTTACACAGGACACAAATTTACACAAATGAAAAAAAAAACATTTGAAAATAGAAACAAATGGAGCACTAGAATAAATATTCTGATTTACAACTGAAAAAAACAGCAAATTATTACATTTATTCATGTGTTGAGACGATTTTTTCACTCTGTTACACAAATGAAATAAAAACGAGTGAAATTGTTTTTTTCATGTGCTAAACTCCACGACTACTCAAATACTAAATAAGATGAGGTTGTTTTTGTGTCCAGACAAGTAAAAGAAAAAAAAACATTTTTCACTCTGCTTGACACATGAAAAAAAAGTTCTCTTGCTCATCTCGGCACATGAAAAAATATTAATGAATGACTGAATTATGAAAAAAATTTTTTAAAAATGTTATGAGTGAATTTTTTTTTTTTTTCATGTGTCGCGACAAAGTAAAATACTTTTTTTGACAAGGGGGAGATTTTTCTTTTACCTGAATTAAAAATTCAATCGTGAAAAAAAAATGGGCTAAACGTGCACCGCCTCATGTAACGGTAAGAAAATAATAAAATTCACGAGAGAGAAACATTTATTTTCCTCGGCTTGACACATGTAAAATTACTTTGGGTTAAAAAACATTTTTAATCGTCTCAACAGATTTTTTTTCACTTTGTTTCACAAATTAAAAACAAAATTTGAAAACTTAAAAAATGGAGAACCAGAGAAAATAAACATCTTCCTACATTTTGACAATATCTGATGATCTCTGATTAAACAGGTAACCCAGTGATTTAACTGTTGCATTTTGGGGACTCCTCCTAAATTCTTCCTCAATTTCTGTCAAACCTCTCACCTCAGATTAGTTTAACAGGCTTTATTTGAAATGTTTTGAGCCCGAGGTCCAGTCAGAGATCGTGAGGCTTGTTTTTCAGAATAGAAAACTCCCTCTGACAGACTTCATGCGCCTGTTTTCACACTCTGAGTGATACTCCTCATAACAAATAAACTAAATGTCATCTGTAAAATCAGCGGAGTGTGACGTCTGACACAATGAAATAACACGATAGGAGGTTTTCTATTGTCACGTGATTTTCTCTGCTGACCTGTTCTCAGTTACCTGCTGCTCATTCAGCTACGACCCAGAGCGGAGCTGTTAATCTACCTGGCAACACTAACGTGAGCTCACACCTCAGGTTTATTTCCCTTTGGCCACAGCTGCAGTGGAAAATATCACTTCACAGTTCATTCGTGTGGCCGAATCAGAAGATTTGTGATCCAAAGCTCACTTGAAATGAGCACAAACTGCACTGCTGAATTGTACCTTCTCTGCCATGAATAAATCTGTATAATATATGAAAGAATAGATGAAAATGAGCCTCTGTGGGTCCTCAGTTTATTTTCTTATGCTGCTGGTATTCCATGCGCTAGATGTCGATATCCGTCTGCTAACGAGCCAAACCCATTACGTTTTCCTCCAGACAAACCACAAAGCAAATCTCTTGATAGAAGAGAGACTCTTGCATTTTAAAGCATCCTATTATTTATGTTCAAATGGTGAGAAGAGCTAATAAACTAGAGAAGTAAACCTCGGCGCAGTCTGTTGTTTGTCTCCATTATATTCTCGCTCTGGCTGCAGAAAATGATGAATCCAGAGACTGAAGTGGTGTCATCTTTTAAACTGGCCCTTGAGGAACTTTGTGTGATTTCCCTTCTTCGTCTTTCTGTCCGTCTCCTCAGTTCACCCTTCGAAGAAGAACCGTCAGACGTGCGTGAGGAAGAGCCTCATCTGCGCCTTCGCCATGGCATTCATCATCAGCGTCATGCTCATCGCAGCCAATCAGATGTTGCGGAACGGCATGGAGTAGCGGCGCCCACTGCGAGTGGTGGGGGGGAAACGAGCCAGCCTGCATGTTGCATGCCAGTGGGTGAGGTCATATCCCTGTTGATAGGAAAAGAACCGCGAGGAACAACACTCAAACTAATCATTGACAAAAATCCATTTTTTTGAAATTATTCTTGATTTTTTTTTTTTTTTCTCGAAGGAGTGGCACCTCGCCACCCGACGTCCAATGAAACCGTGAAGCCAGCATGAGGAGTCATGCAGGACTCCTCCCCCTTTACTCTGACAGGGACACTCAAGGGCTGACATCACACATAACACTCTGTCCTGTCTGTTTCCCTGATGCAATAAAAGATGTAGAAAAAAGTGCACGAGTTCAGAGCTGCTCGCTTCCCCAGCAGGCGAGATTTGACGCGTGTGTCTGCAGATCTGTCACCCACCAGGAGTCTGATGAGCCACCAGGGCTGCAGTCTGGGCCCCCGAGAGACGAGAGAGAGGAAGGGAACAATTGCCCTCTTATTAAAGTCCCTGTAAGGACGACTGCAGAACTCGCAGCCACTCGAGTGTATAGAAGGATCTGTACGTGTCAGGCCACAGCTCCTGGAGCTCTCATGGTGCTACGATACTTCAAGCCCTCCAACTTTTCTATTTTCAACTCCTGCGTCTGTGGGCTGGTATGAGGTGCTGGCATCAGTTCATCAGCCCTACCAACGAAGCAGTCAGGCGAATAAAAAGTTAAATTGCAAACTTGAGGCTTGTTGAGTTCATGAATGAATTCAGAAGCTCTGAAAGTTCAGTTTCAGATCTTCTCTTTCTCCTGGACGCTGTTGGGTGAACAGCGTTCAGAGTGCAAAGAAAAGGTTTCTGTGTCCTATTAAAGGGAATAAATCCACCCTTCCAATGCTCCCACGCTGTTATATATCATCTATCTGCGATGCTCAGTGCACTCCAGGAGTTCCTTTTGTAAGGTGATTTAATTCAACTTTTTGGTCGACCGACTTTCCCTCAGTCCGTCTCTCGGTCGGGGATTTCTCCTACGCTTCCAGAGAACGAGTGCTGTGCGTTAATGTGCAGGCAGAAAGAGCGAAAACAGCAAGAAGCTTTCCAATCAGCACGACCGGAGCTGAACCTTTCGTTCTGGCGTCTTTACGTACTTTCACCTGCTCCTTGGAGGTTTTAAAGGTCCACTGTGCAGGACTTCTTGGGGGGGATTTAAGGGCAATATAATATTCACAAACATGTTTTCATGAGTCCGCCATGCCAGAACGGACAAACCAAACCTCGACTCGAGAGACGCGTTTAAGTGATTAAAGGAGGAGGAGGAGGATGTTCAGTTGGTTTCAATCTGCCGCTTCACCGCTAAATCCTGCACACTGGACCTTTAAAACACAGTTTTTCTGCTCTCAAGCCAAGAGAAGTAAAAGAAATTGACTTGCTAATAGAAGGTGTGACAGAGGATAGAGATTTAACAGCGTCGAAGTGTTTAAGGGTGGATTTTTTTTTTTTTTTTTTTTACGTCCTTCAGAATCGTTATGAATTAAGTTAATGAAGTATAACTCAGTGCTGTGAGAGTTGAAACCCCTTTGCTCTAAAATTCAATAAAGTTTTTGCATCGTTGCTACCTTTTACGTTAAATTAGACGTTTCCATGTGTATAAGTTTCATTACATTTAAACTTGTAAGAGTTGATTTATCCTCTTTATCAACATTTCAATTCTTGTGTTCCTGCAGCCAGAACTCATCAAAGATTTCTCCAACGTCAGTCATTATCTTTTGTTGGCAGAAACTACTAGTTGATTAGCTACTTGGCAAAGAAATCAATGTGTCCGTGACTCACATACTCACTTTATAACTCACTTTATCTGATTTGCATTCACAGACGGGAAGAAAAATCTGCTGTTTTTCTGAATTTCCAGGATAATTATCTTGTTTATTCAGAAAAAAAAGCCCAATTTTTTCCCCCTCTCCTCCATATGTTTCCTGTTAGGTGGTAGAGAAAAATCAAATTATTTAATTTGAAATCATTTTGATTTTGAACACATTCTCGTGGGGTGGTAACTGTCTCACAGCACTGAGTCGTTCGCAGACCCCAGCTGAGTCTCTCCTCTGGGCTCGGCTCTGAACTCGTGTGCTGGATCTCATCTCGACCTGTGAACCCCTCAGAAAACACACCTGTTTATCAAGTGCATGCGATCAAGTCGGCGTCTTCTGTAAATACCGTAGCCTACGTCTGATGTGTCTCAAGTGTCTGTCGCAGGTGAACAGCGTCTCTGTATGTGCATGACTGTCGGTGCTCTCTGCTCACTCGGGTACAGAGGTGCAGGGAGGGAGGTCAGCAGGTCGAGAGGCGGTGAAGGCCCTTTTCTGCTTCCTCTCCACCCTCTTGCCAAAGCCATAAGACTCCGCGGAGGTGAACCAGACAACACAATATAGACGCTTTTCCCTTTTCCCACGCGGGAAACACGAGATCAAACTGCCCTTTGTCGGCAGAAATCTGTCTGTCTTGTAGGATTTGTTTTGTTCCTGTCCTCTGTTTTTTTTTTTTTTTGCACTGCACCTGTCATCCGTTCCAATGAAACATCACGGAGGGCTGTAGCTGCGTGCGAGAACGCCATCTAGAGGTTTGAAAGTGAGATCACATTGTCCACGCTGTCCTCTCTCCCATCACGGTGTTTGTGTATTTCTTACTCCCTGCTCACCAGGGGAATGTGATGCCGGGACTCACAGCATCGTACTCACAGCGTCTGGCAAACGTCGATCTTAAATGTTAAAACATGAGGATTTTTATGTATATTGTATAGGATGACTTTGATCTACCGACACTGCAGGTAGAGCAGCACTCGTATGTGAACACATATTTAAAACGCGGTGTATTTATAGGAATAGATTACTTGCCTATGGCAGAAAACTCTGTTTGAACCTGTAAAAGGTTTCATCCACAGACGATTTGCAGACTGAAATGAAGAGTATACTTGTCTGCAAAGCCTTGTAGGTCACACTGGTTTTTATTTGTTTTTTCTAATATAAAAAAATTCACACTGATTAAAATTGTGTTCTTCTTTTATTTTTTTTTACATTATTCGTTCAGCACTGGTGGAAACTTCCCACCAGATCCACAGCGAGTCACTGCTGCCATGTAGTGGTTATCTGTAGGAGGTGTTTTATCGTTTATTTGTTCTTCAAGAAGAACTTTTTAAAAAGGTTATACTTTTCATTTGGGTACGTTATTTGGGATTTGAGTTACAGTTACTGTAATGAAACTGTCCCTGCCCCCTGCATGTCTCTATCGAGCTGAAGTAGAGTTTTATTTTGGAGGGGAACCACATAGTGTCTCTTCAGTAGCATGGTGGTCGGACCCCCGCGTTGTTTCTGTTATGTAACTTTGTACATAGCTAATACGACGGCATATCTATTAGACAAGCACACACTATACATACTTTGCATGTGCAATATTTAAACATGTAGACTAGAAAAAAGACTTTAAGTTGTACTATTTATTAGAGGCATAATAATTATGAAATTGTAAATACTGAAATCTGTACAAACGTTAAAGGATTAAGCATTGAGGCAATAAAACTGTGTTTTTTAAACCGGTGGTCTATGTTTTTATTCGACGCTCGACTTGTGTGTGTTCATTATCACGACACAAACATACACAGACTATTATAAACTAATCAACCTTTGAATTAATCAACTTTACTGCTCAGTGTTTTCCCCCAGCGACTCTGTTTAGGAGAATTCTGCAACACAAATCAGCAATGTGGGTGAGTAATGACTGGATATTTATTTTTTTGGGTGAACTGTTCCTTTAAATCAATAATGTAAAAAGTCTGTGAAACATACAAACTTACTTATTTTTAAATTAAGAAGCTTAACAACAGATACAAGCTCCTCCTTCATGGAATCGAAGGTCAGAAAGAAAAAACACTTTTCCAACAATATTACTAGAAACTTTACATTTTTAAATTCGTAAGGTTGGTTGTTGTATAAGTTTGCATTAGACATTGTTAAAGTGTATCTAATAAAGTGAATTTAGACCACAAGAGGGTGACATTAGTCACTGATCTGGTGGAGCTGTGCTGACACAACACACTGATACGGTGCACAACCATATCAGCCATATTTCATTTAAAACATAAATGATTTTATATCGTAAAATGTCTTGAAATGTTTATAATATATCTGCAGATCTGCTGCTGTTTCATCAGTTTCTGTTGAGTGATGATTTGTCTTTGTTGCTGTTTTAAAAAGATCATTTCAGTGAAGAAGAAGAAGAAGAGGAGGTGCAGTCAGGTAACCAAACATAGTGTGGTACAAATTATTATTTTTAATCATCAGAGGATTATTTCCACCGCCCTGATCAAACCAGCTTCTGTTATCCTCAGAGACATTTTGTCCAGCAAGATAATCGACACATTTTTATGATTTTTGAAGCAGAAATTAAATCAATAGATGTAAAAAAAAGGTCTCCTATAAATTGATCTGTCTACATATTTAGAGTTTGAATAGTTTGTCAGCGTGTAAAGACGGACCAGACAGTAGAAGAGTCTCTGTGTTCGCTGTGATGAGCTTTAATGTCGCCGACAACTTCTGTCGCCTCATTTAGCAACTTGTTAGCAACCACTGTTTTTAAGACGCATAAAAGCTTTAAAATTTACAAGCAGGACGTACTTAGGCCTCGTCCACACGAACCAAAATGATCTTTTTCTCCTCCGTCTTCCTCGGCATCGTTTCAAGGATATTTGTGTCCAAACGGATCGACTGTAAACGACTCAACACGCTGTAGTTCATATTGCATGCCTATAGGTGGAGCTTGAAATTCACCAAAAACGTAGAAGAAGAGACGGAGCATGAGCATAAACTTGCGCGCTGTTTACAAACAGACAGTAGAAGAAGAAACCGAACACAACAAGAAGACGAAAATGTCTAGTGCAAGGAAACCAGAATGGTTTGTGTGGAGCGATAATGAGGTGGAACTGCTGCTGCGACTCACACTCGACTACAAGGAGAGGAAGCTGCAAGAAACACCAACACAAGCGCGTAGTCCGCCATTGTTGTTGTTGTTGTTATGAGACGTCGCGGGGTTCAGAGGTGGAAGGCTAGAGGTCGAGGGGCGGGGCGATGGCGTCATCGATACGGAAAGTATGAGGATTCACCGTCCACACGAGAACACAAGGGCGGCGTTTTTGGATTTTTCCACCCTGAGACCAGGTTTCAAAAAAAGTGCTTTTACAGGATCCGTGTGGACGATCGGAACAAAACGATGCAAAACATGTGAGTTCACACTAAAGAGCGTTTCCGTGTGGACGGCCCCTTAATGTCTTTGAACAGATCTTAAAGTATTCCAGGCAGCTGATTGAAAACCTCACTGACTCCTGCAGCACTCTGAACTATAACTGATTCTCATAACTCATTTCTTAGCGTTCACCGCCAAAATAATGTTAAAAAGTTACTCCAACACGGTCCGCCATGTTCCTACAGCAGCCTAGAAGGGACAAACCAAACGCAGACTGCAGAGAGGACCTGAGTCACGTCATCCACCACCACAGGAGAGCAAATTCAGTTAGTTGCAATCTGCAACCGCACCACTAGATGCCACTAAATCCTACACACCAGCCCTTTAATCAACTAGAATTTTAATAGATCTAAAATGTTCCTGTTTGCATGTTAAAATCTACAAAGCAGGCAAACTTCTGTCCCTGTGGAACCCGCCTGATCCATTACTCCAGTAACATAACGAGAGTCTATTAAGCTCATTTGATCCGACTGTCCTTGGTGTTAATTACAGTAACTGTTGATTTTAACCTCCCTATATTAATCCTGTTTAATGCAGGGAAGAGATGAGCGGGCCCGCTGTCGTTAAACAGTCTGATCAGCAGTCTGTGTTGTGTTTGCATGCAGACTCTGTCCTCCAGAGCTGCACCACCCTCTCCAGCTCGCTGCTAAAAAATCAGGCCCTTGTGCTCCCAGCAGGCTCCTCCTGTTTCATTTACATCCTGAGCGTTTTAGCTGATGCTTCATCCAGCGAGCGAGCGAGCAGACAGAGCTCAGCGTCTGGTTCAAGGACACTTTTCACAGGACACACGGACCGACTCCATAACTTCTCTTTTATAGGACAGTATCTTTTATGTCGGGCCACCTGGCTGCCTCAGATGAGCTCGTGTAATATTTTGGTGTGCCGCTTTTTATAAAGCGCATGTGATTAAACTATTCATAAGGCGAGTTGGTGTTCAGTCGCACCAGATGCCATGCAGCTGGGAGCTGAGGGTGAAATCTCGTTTGAAGTCGTCTATTTTTAGAGATGGTTTAAAGGGTGAATCTCGACAGTAGGAGAAAAGATTTGGACCAAAACCGAGCAAATGGACGGAGCAGCTGAAAAGAAAAGGGGCCCTGCATGGGAATGATCGTGTGGGGAGTTGACAACGAAGTAGAAAAGTCAGTGACAGTTTTGCACAAAGACAATTTGATCTACAGGTTGAGTGACTCTACAAATTAAAGTGCATAAAAACAAACAAATAAATAATTAATTACCTAAAACTTCAAGTTTAACCAACCAGAATCAAAACTGTACACAATTAATCAAGAATTAAAAAACGGCAATTGCATCTTCAGACGGTCACAAGGACAAATCCAGGAAATCAGTTGTTTATTGGAAGACAATCTTGGGAGCAAAAAATCCAACTGATAACATTGAATTAACTGAATATATGACATCATATACATCTCAATACATTAACGATACCGGCCTCGACGGCCTCCAGCATTTCCACAATCGTTGCACTCGTTCACTTTTCAATTACCGACTCAATATTTCTCTCAGAGTCCGCGCTTCTATCTTCCGTGTCCGAAAAAGTGCTTCAGGCTGCAGCCTGGTAGTTTTGGCCGTCTGCAGCGGTTATGGCACTCAGCAGGTAACAGAATAAAACGTCTCAGCTCAACTCAACTTTGTCCCCTTGTGCATACAGTACTTACAATCATGCTACAAGATGTGCTGCATTTGGTGCTACCGAATGCTTTTCATTAAAAATTAACAATAAAAAAAGACAAATGCGTCCACGACATATAAAACCGTGATGTAGCCCTCGGCGGTGTGATGTTTGAGATGATTTACAACAGCTGCAAAAAAAAAAATAGGCTCCAATACACCAAGTAATATTTATTGTTAATGCCTTTTTCTTCAAATTATAAATATTTACAGGGTCTATACTTCTGTGAGAAGAAAATAAAAATCACTTTTGGGCGTCATAGTTTGTTGGCTAACCTTCATTTTCAGGTATCTTAAGCTAAAATCACTGCCGATGTTCGCTGATCAGCGCTTACTGAAAATGAAAATCAGGTTGTTTTTTTTTAAATCGTTTTAAAAGCCCTAACATGATACAGAATGAAATAATGCAGAAACATTTTGAGAATGAAGATAAAACCTTACTTTCCCCCCCCACACATGAAACAGAACACAGTTTTGGCTGATCTTCATCCTTAAACTTTAAACACACCGTAGAGAAGTGGCACGTACAGGAATTATGGCAACGTCACATCGAAGGATGGAGAGAAAAACAGTCCTCACCCTAAACTTACATTTTGAACGTCCAGTTTGTAAAAAAAAAAAAAAACGTTTTTTCACAAAAGTCTCCTCTCGAGACGACGAGGAGCCTCGGCCTCATCAGGTGCCGCTCGGCCGAGATGAGCTCGGCTGAGAGCTCGTGAAAGTGGCCTCTGGTGCGATTGGTCCCGGTGAAATTGGCTCATCAACTACTGCTTCATGGTGTTCTTGATGGTCCACCTCTGCCCCGAGCAGGGCTGCAGGACCAGCAGGTGGCCGAAGTAAACATTAGCCGGCACCACCTCCAAGCAGCGCCCCGTGGCTCGATTTATGATGGACTCGTTCTGCAGGGCAGGAGGAGAAGACAGCGTGCTGGTTTCATCAGGTCTAACAGATGGACTGTGAACCACATGTGACTGTGACGAGAGCCCGATGCTTCCCATTTAACCTTCTCAGGTGTTAATTACAGTGTTTTAATTGTGTGTGGGGGGGGGAATCATCGCCATATTAATTATGAGACCTTTGCAGGACCACGGCCTGTTTCTGCTGGACTTATTCTTCACTGCTTTTCACTGAAGTTCTGTTTTATTCTGTGTGAACTCTCTTTTTCTAGTTCAAATACAGCTTCAAAGCTTTGACTCCAAAAAAATCCTCAGGTGGAAATGAAAGACTGATGGAAAAATGAAAGTCAGAAAAGTTAAAAGTGGCGACTTGTGTCCTCAAAAATGAGTTAGTTTAGAGTGATTACACCATAAATCAGATGTTGATCCTCCAAGCACAAACATTTAAGTACATTTTGGTGGAAATCTATTCAAACTCACGTGAAATAGCCTCACAACAAGTGTTAATCTTGCTTGATGCCGCCAATTAAACACTCATTTCCACATCAGGTTAACGACAATTTAGCACTCACAACAGTTTTCTTTCTTTTTTCCTCACCTGAGAGAAATGCCACGTCTTCTGCTTCACGTTGGTCACCTTTTCACAGTTGAGGAGCTGAGGAAAGCTGCCTGTCTGGTCATCCACCACACAGCGAGTGTCCTCCCCGGTGCTGCCCAGCGGGCCCAGGAACAGCTGACCCTCTTTGGTGTAACGTCCCAACTGAGGGAAAAGACGGAGATGGCGCACATTGAACAGGCCAGATGGTGTCTACTGTTACGTTTTCCTGCTGAGATTATGGCTCCGACCGTGTTCTCTGCCGAGTGATATCCCTTAAAACCACACACATCTCATCAGTCTGAATCACGGGGCTGCTTCAAAACCTTAAGATTAGTTTCCTAAGTCAAGCTCCTCGTATGTTTGCAGTGCATAAGCCGGGTTTTGTAGGTATATCACGAGCTTCAAATCCTAACAATGCCTCTTGCAGTCCCTAGAGGTCACTGCCGCTTCTTTCGACACCTTGGGCAGCAATTACCTGCACGAAGAGCGAGTGAGAAACTGCTGCTCTGGTTTCATCAGACAGATGACTTAAAAATACACCTGAAGTGTGACTTTTGTGCCGCACAATTGCCACATTTGAAGTTATCTTTAGCTCTGCAAGCTTCTCGCATTTTACCACTGACACCGAGACGAGGACCAGTTTACCACTGCAGGCTCCCCCTGTGGGCTGAAGGGCAGAGGAAGTGACACCGGCTGACTCAGGGCC
>OMLP01021147.1:11770-23856 GCA_900302685.1 Spondyliosoma cantharus
TCCCCCCTCCCTCCCCTCCTCTGATGTCGGTTTGACCGCTGACTCACCTCGCCGTAGAAGAGCGTGTTGTTGTACCTCCTCATCTCCGGGTAAACATTGTCGAGGTACCACTCAAAGCTTTTACACTGCAGACTCTTCCTCAGCGCAACCCTCTGAGAGATGTCTCCGTAATCAATACCGTGGTTCTGCAAGAGCACCAGCGAGTCATTATGGGAAGTCTTTGCTTTACGGAGGCATTTTTTTTCTACCCCCATATGAATAGTTTAAATGGTGCCGCAGAATATTTTAACACACTTTGAATTAATTTCAAGTTTGGACGTTTGTCGTCTGCCACGTAAGGAAGCATTTGCACAGGTGGTAGCATCGGCGTCATCCCTCACCTCCACAGGGATGTTCCACGCCAAGTAGACATTGGACTTGTACTCGTCCATCCAGACCTCAGCCACGCGCAGAGCGTTACGCCGCGTGTGGAAGGCTATGTTACTGTGGTAGGGTTTCTTCATCCGTGCGATGTGAGCCACTCTGGAACAAGGCAGCACCTCCATACTGCCTCCACACAGCCACACCTGCAGGTAGGCGGGTTAAAAAAAAACAACAAAAAAACATGAACATTAACTCAAAGCTACGGTACGTTAATGAACGTTTTCCCAGAAGTTACAGAGACAGCCGACAAAATGAAACACACCTTGACTGAAATGACAGATCAGAAATGTTATATAATAAATATTTAAAGTAGGGGTGCGTTGATCTGATATTAAGATCGGATATCGGCCCCGATATTGACAAAATAGCTTCATTTTTTATAATTTAGAAAAATTATCATAATTTTTTTTTCCTCTGTCGCAGCACATCCTACAACTACAACTACATTTTATTTATTTTAAGAAGTTTGATTACATTCTGTTTTAGATTTGAATGCACAATTGTTTTTTTAATAATAAATAAGAATTCAAATATTTTTTTTACACATTTAGTAACGGTTTGATTATTTTGTCTTCGTTAGGAAAGTCTGGTGCCTTTAGTCTTTAGTATAAGGTGGAAGCTATACAGTTTATTATTAATTCAACAATGGTATCAGATCGGTGTCGACAGATACACAAAGCCCAGGCGTCGGTATCGGGACTGAAAAAGTCGGATCGGCGCATCCCTAATTTAAAGTTGATATTAAAGCACATGATTAAATCAGGTGGAAATTCTTTCTTCACTAATCCAACGGCAGAACTAGAAATAGACTTTTCTCACACTCACTGAGATATTTGGAAAATGTTCAATTTTCTTTCCTCTGCTTTTTGGCAAAGAAACCCATAAAAACCCTGCAGAACAACGACTGACTCTCCATCTCTCAAGATACACAGGAACAGACTCCCAACCTTCTCGCTCCATGTGACCTATTTATCTCCATTGCCCTGCTGTGAGCTGCACACACGGGGCTGGTCCTCCAGGACTCCTAATGGGGCCTCATTTATCAGCGGTGCCACGCTACGGTGGCCACTGCTCCACTTAAACCTACAGGGGTAGAAAGGGAGCAGGGAGAGGAGGAAACTGGGTGACACACAAACCCTGATGCCCAGTTCGATGTTCTCCCCTCCGTAGACGTCCATGCCCGAGTCGAGGAGGCCGAGTTCGCCAAAGTAGTCGCGGTTGGCAACGAAGGAGCAGCCGATCATGGCGGGAGTCCTGCGACGAGGGAAACGCAACAATATGAAGACCAAGAACATTTGCTCCTGCACGTGTGGTGTGTGGAGTTGTTGTGTGTGTGAGTGCAGCACGCATACAGATGTTTAATATGTTACTCTGCATGTGTAAAAGTGATATATGCGTTTTATTTTTATATGCATTAGCAGCTTATAAGTTGTTCTCTTATTTATTCCTCATTTGTCACAAGAGTTTATCCCCCAAGAACTTAAGATAATAAGCAGAGACACAAACTGGGTAAACACAGTTTCTTTCTTGTTTTTTTTTTTTTTAAAAAGAGAAAATGTTTCTATTTTCTGCTACTTTACACTTTCACTCCTCTACATGTGTTTGATAACTTTAGTTATTAGTTAATTTGCAGACTGCTCGCTGCATCATAGCACAATTTAAAATTAATTTATTTCATTGGCAACTGGATAAAAGCAAAAAATAATCATAAAAAAAGCTGAATATCGGATCTGATGCCTTTACCAAAGTAAAATTAAGACACGAGTACGACTTTGTGTTTCTTCTGACACACTGACTGATTGTTAACGGGTTTGAACTGTGCGGTGCGGTCGGCTCACCTGATGGGGGCCGATATGTCTCCGTCATCCCACCACTGTTTGGGCGGGTTGATGTACATGCACCACAGCTCCCAGTTGTAGCCGTGGCCCGAGTTCTCATAGCGCTCCACCTCAAACGTGTCGTGCTTGATGTTATCGATGGAGGGCAGAATAATCCTCTTGTGGTCCTCTTTTATTCTGGCCAGAACCGGCTCGGCCCTGACGGGAGAACAAACACACAGACAGACTTTACAGACACAAACTGAAAGTCACAGCTTCTCTTAAGATCTCATCTCTTTCACCCACTTCACTCAGTTATACGGTCCCTCAAGTTGTACCAACTATATTACAAATTCTATTTGATTCAGCTCGGTGCAGCTCTGGAGGGCATGTGTCTATTTATGCTGAGTGAACTGGGTTGTGTACATACTCTCAAGTACACACTGAGCTTGAAAACGAATAGGAGACCTATAAAAAAAAAAAAAGGTGTCAGTGGGATTTACAAAAAGGCAGTCAAGTGTTTCCCGTCTGAGCCAAATCATTCTCATCTTTTAAATGATTTCTTGAAACGTGCTTTCAACAACGTCCCTTTTCATCGCTTGCTTTATGTTTTGTTTATTCGACGAGCTATACGTCCTGCGGTATCTTTTAATCCTGATTCTACGGGCTTCACCCTTCTCCTTCGCTCTTTATCTTAAAGCCTCTCAGGTGTGAAATTGCTTTTTGCGTGTTCGCTTTATGCTGCCGCCGCTATCCTTTGTTCTCTGCTTTAATGTTTCTGTAAAGCACCTTGTAACTTTTCTTTTTTAAAGTGGTACATAAAGTCTATTCTTGTTATTGCTCTCATCGTTATTTGTAGCGCAATGGTTGTCACACTGTTTGGTTTGGAATGCTAATTTCAAACGTTCAGGCCCGAGTGAAGTTCTACCTGAGAAGAGGAAGGAGATGTTTTCATTCCAGACGTCACTGACACATATAAAAGAGCAGGTGTCATTGGTTAGTCCCCGTCTTACTCACCAGGATGGGGTGAACTCCACATGGGCGTCAAAAAATCCCGTCACCTCGGCGGTGGCGACCTTCCAGCCCTCGATTCTGGCCCGGATCAGCCCCTCCCTCTTCTGGTTCCTGACGATCTTCACCAGGCCGGGGTAGCGCTTGTTCACATACTCCTCCAGTGGTCCTTTCAGCTGCTCTGCGGTCCGTAAGACGAAGATAACACCAAGCACAACGACGGGTGATGGTTAGACAGGCCGTCCTGTGAGACATACTGAGGCCCCGATAGTAGCAGAGCTCTTAAATAGAGACTAATATCTATTTCACACGTTATGTTTCTGCCGTTCCACGATGAAATAAATAAAATAACTCACTTGTGTCCTACTTCACCCTCTGCATTCTTCTCTCTTCAACACCAAGCTAGTTTTCCTTTTTATATAAAAAAAAATGCAGCCTTGTGCCGTTAGTGGCAGTGGTGAAGCTCTACAGCCATTTGTGGTTTGTCCATTCTGGGCTACTGTAGAAACACGGCGGTGCAACATGGCTTTGTGGGTGACGACCTGTTCGCTCTCAAGATATAAAAGCCTCATTCTAAGATAACAACACCGACTCTTAGTTTCAGGTCGTTATACGCTAATGAAAACACAACTGTGAATATTATATTTCCATTTCTGCCAACACATCCGCCTAAATCCCATAAATCCTCTAATAAAAATGTTTGAATGCATCATTTATTAAACTGTAATTAATCAATGAAGCGTTGTGTTTTGGTAATTACAGTAAACCAACGGCAGACTCGAATGCAAAATCAATATAGGGGAGTAAAACACGTGAAATTAAGCTTGAAGCTCCCGTTTATAAATAAAAAAAATCATTAATGAATGGAAGAACTGAGATCTGACCTGACTTGGAGCACTGAACTGAACTGAGCACGAGCCTCTCATTAATGATTTGCCCCGTTTAATAAGATAATAATCGCATTATCTCTGTCACACCCTCCGAGCCTGACACCGAGACACCAACAACCGAACGAAAGGTTTCACCGCAAGCACGCGATGAGTTTTCATGTCGAGAAAGAAAAACAAACGTCGGGAACAGGAACAGTCAGGTGACATAAATCTGTCGGCTCGGTTCTCTGCGGTGCCGTTTTCGGCTCCAACAGACTCCACGCAGCACAAATCAGAGTCTGCTGCTTCCTGAGTGTCATCGACTGCTCCACCTTTGATCTCTCCATCAACACACACACACACACACACACACACACACACACAATCCTTCCTCTGCATCACAAACACACACACTTTAAACACATTCCTCTGTTCTTTCTCTTTCTCGCTGCTTCTTTTTTTTTCCCTATTTCTTTCTCACTCACACTCGCTCTTGATCACAAACTCATTTCCTATGCTGTGTCTTCTCTTTCTCCAACACACACACACACACACACACACACACATCATTCACACACACTCGGGTGTGTACGCTTGCAAGGCCACGGAGGCCGGGTGGCTCGTGCAGGCAGCGAGCGTTATTTGTTTGCGTGCCTCGCCCTCTGCGCCGCTGCACTCTCTTCCCCGCTGTGACGGATAGCTGGCTCTCAGCCAATCAGCAGCTTCAAGTGAGAGGGAGGCGAGCTGGGGTTCAACCGTCTCCACTTCCTGCTGCTCCTCCTCCTCCTCCCTCACAGAATGGCAATACTCTACATTCCTCTCATCACCAATAAATATTTGATGCTTGAGTAATGTTTGCAAAAGCTGCAGAGCCCGTCTCTCTTTTAGGAAATGATTTTAAAGCGAGGATTTGATTCCTCTGTAGGATCCGGCGGGCTCAGGGCCGAAGCAGACGAGGCAGGGAAATCAGAAATTGTTGAATGACAGACTATGGCTTTGTTGGTTTTTCGTGAGATTTGTAGAATATAAGAGAGAGTAACATCAGCTTTATCCTCTAATCCTCGACTATCTCGTCGTTCTCTTCCCGTTTCCTCGTTATTTGTCCGCGCTCTCCGTTCTGTCTGATTGCTCCCTCTCTCTCTTTATTCTGGATTTCCATCGCCTCGCGCTCGTTCTCCTCCTCTCTGTCCAACCTCATTTATCTTAGAGCTTCTCTGTCTCTCATCCTCTCCCAGTCACTGCCACTTTCTCTAATAGCCTAGTTGCTCTTTCAGCCTCTCCTTTCATCCTCTGATGCCTCTTCATCGCCGTGTCGCTCTTCTTCTCTCCTGCTTTTTTTCCACTTATGTCTATATTCAAAAACCCCTCGCCCCCCCCTCCTCGCTCAACCTTTTCATCCTTCCTTTATTTCTTCCCTTCTTCCCGAATTTCTCTCCAACACCCCCCTCGCTCTTTATCTTTCCCGTACCTCCTCTCTCCTTTACGCACTGCCTTGCCTCATCTCCTTCCCCTCCCCTCGTCTCCCTCTCTCCGTCCCTTGATGTCACAAAGCCCAGCTTGGCAGCCCTGCCCGATAAATAAGACGGGGACATTTCTCCTGTGACATCCAATTGTGGCGCTCCGCCTCTATCTGCCCGCCTGCCCCCGCAAAAATCCGACACCATCAGTCACCTCGCGCTGCTCCTCAAAAAAGCAACGACCGCGGCTCGTGTCAAGGAGATGCTTATCACCTTGTCAGGCCAACAAAGGCGCGCCGCGAGTACGACGCCTTCATCCCGTGACACCCCGGAGAGCAACACATCGGCACTACAGCACAGATGATAACTGGCGTCCTACGAGGAACTGCTGGACGCTACAGCTGCGGTTTAGGTACGACGACCGGCGAGAGAAGCAGCTGGTCGTCGGATCTTAAAGAGGTTCGCGTGGATGCCACTATAGCATCTGTTACGTTTCCCTCAATGGTGGTGGTGGCTTTAAAGGAACAGTTTCACATTTTGGAGAGTATTTGCTTTCTTGCAGAGACAGCTGTCAGTATAAATTGATAACACATATCTCATATTTGCCCATTAAACAGTGGCCTGGACCGGTAACTTCCCGGAGTCTCTGCTGGCTGTGTGGAAGCTGCTCAGAGCCAAAAATAGACCAGCACAGAACCCCACCACCACCACCACCACCATCTTTTGTGCGCATTACACAATTAAGATAAAGCGAGGCCCTCTCAGCTCTCCCTGCATGTGTCTGCTCCCATGACTTCCCTCATCAGCAGCATATCTTATAAAGCCGCCCATAAAACACAGTTCTGGATTTTTCCTCATTCCGTTTTCACAACGGCGGGTGATTTGCATGTGGAGGAGGCTTGTCATTAATTATGTAATCCTTTCGGAAACCATCAGAGACAATGTGGTGCCGAATCGCCACACAACCAGGTGCACTTGTAGGAAACAACCGGCTCAAGTGGGCCCTCAGAGACGAGGAGAGGTTGGATCACGATCTGTGCGTTCGCAGGATGGACGCGATACCGGAGAACATCTCTCTCTCTCTCTGTTTCCCTGCGGAGCACGTACGAACTTCAGAAGACAGGAAGGGCAGAACGAGGGCAGACCGTCCACTAGTAAATCGATCGCGGGCGACGTCATCGTCTCAGACAGATTAGAAAAAATAATAATAATTGAAAACAGGTCGCCGGATATACTCGGGTGGTCGTTAATATACCTGGGCGGCCTGCTCAAGAAATGTTTATGTGTGGGAAACACGTCGGGAATCAATATTCATATATTCCAAAATGTCAAACTGTCCTTTGAAGCCACTTGAAAGGTTTTTATATGTGATTATAGGATCTCTCACAGTGTCCTGACGGCACATTTTGTTTGTCTATGTGTTACTTTCAAACGTTTAATCTCAGTAAATCACCTCAGCTGAGCTCTCACGCCAAAGTCAAAGCGAATCTTATGTCTGAAACGTTCAGTATCACTTCAATTTACACGTCTCCTTTACAGAACATCTAATCAAAACAAACGGGATCGCAGACACAACACCCCTGGCAAAAAAAAGAATTATAATCTTCGCATGTTCTAAAAAAAACAAAACCTCGGGTGAAATAATGTCGATCATTTGGTGGCCGGTCAGGAGAGAACAGGCCATCCATCAAACTAAGAGGCCTGCTGGGAGCCTTCTGTCACCCTCTGGTGGTTTTGACCTCTCTTCATCCGCCCCTGCAGGCAAATGCTTTATTTCGTTTTCCTTATTTGTGATTTACGAGAGGAAACCTCCCTTTTCCTACTCACCGTCATCGCTGTTGTCGTCCACCAGGATGATCTCTTTGAGCAGGTGAGCCGGGGTGTGATTGACGGCCGAGTGGACGGAGCGCAGGATCACCGACAGAGCCTCGTTGACGAAGATGAAGATGAGGGAGATCTGGGGGAGGTCTCTCGGGTAACTGACCTTTCTGCATCTGTACAGAGACACGCACACAACACCACACCATCTGTAACGCAAGAACCTTTCCACGCTCGCCTGTGAAGCCACATTCTGGGCTTTGCACGCTCCACTTATCCTCAATCATCGCTGTAAAAGACCCAACTGGCTCCATGGGGCTGCTGACATCTTGTTCGATGAGGCTGAAAGGAAAACCACGTGCCGCTTCCTGTTCTGCCAACCAAATTGGCCTATTCATAGTTTGTCTGCCGCAGATAGGAGGCCTGTTTTTTTTTCTTCACTGCCGTTTAGTTTAAGGAGCTCCTAATGAGGAGGAAAGAGGCAGGGCGAGGCTCCGGCTCTAAGTTTAGCGAGGGTGGGAGAGGAAATGCTTTCCTTTACTAATCTCCTTTTCCTGTCTTCTTTCGTATCAGCAGTCTTATTTCCTATGTAATTCAATTTTAATTACAAGCAACCCTATAATAAATCCTGCTTTTTCGGCAGGAAACACTCACGTCAGCATTGGTTGTTATCATAAATAAAGTTTTTATATTCTTATTCCACCCTTTGAGATACTTGACATGAAGCTGTGGGGTTTTGCATACTTTCCACAAGAAAAAGGCTTTAATTATAAATATTACAAACACGATGATGACGGTTTTAACGGCTGTATTAAAGTCACGTGACTGTTGTACTCTACTCTACTCACATTATTTCCATATTACTGGTGATTATTTCTCAAAAATCTCTTATATAGTGGTTATATTTTGTGAAAAGTCCTTTTGAAAAGATTTAAAAATATGGAGACGTATCTTGTTTATCCTGTGTAGCCTAAAAATATTGCAACATTATCTTAAAGCGATCCTGCCGAGCCCTCAGATGTATGTGATTGAGACACACTTAATGAAGTGCATTGATTCCAGAGAAGGTTTCGTGTTTGAAGAACTTCTCCAGATGAAGCCAATTAAAAGTGGAAGAGTCTGAGGGGAACATATTAAACACCCCCCCTCAGGGCAGATACATTAGGCACTGATATGGAGAATCTATGTTCGTAATATACAAGGCGGGGGATGCCGTGGTAATTATGGTAATAAGAACAGGAGGAGGCCGGGCTGGTGCAAAGCAGCGTAACCAGTAACAGCAGCATGCGGCAGATAGAAGGGAGCAGCATGAATGATTCCGAGTGTGAGAGTGTGAACTCGTCACTTTACAAGCACAGCTTCATTGATTAATCTGAATGTGACTGCAAGAGTCTGCTCTTCAGCTGCTGCCTTTTCTTTTGGTATTGTAGTTTCTTATCAGCCGATACACAGCGACATATCTGAGTCGAGCTCAAATCTGTTGCGCCCACGTATCAGTTGGCTCTATTATTTTATTATGCTGGGAAATAAAGTTTAGGCAAATGAATGTAACAGCTCTGAAGAAGACAGTAAGCAGATTTAGGAAAATTCCCCTAAACTACATTTCTTCTTTGTTTCTTTACATCTCTCTCCCTCTCCGTCTTTTCACCGCCACCTCCGGCTGTGCGCCTGTAAAGAGACCTTCAGTTAAACATAGGCGACTCCTCAGAATCCATCACGCATGCTGCTGCCGCTGAGCCTGAAGATATCACACCCCAACACGCTTCACGCGCCGCTTTGATCCCGGCAACATAAAAGACCCCCCCGAGTGACAAACGAGAGTGCTGGATCCTGATTCCTCCACTCCACAACCCCCAACACACTCGCACACAGTTGGTGGCGGCGTTACGCCCGAGGTTTTCTCATCATCGCTGACTTTCAAAAAGAGGGACTGTTACTCGATTAAACAGCAACGTGGGCCAGAGACACAGAGACAAACTCTTTACAGGACCTGCAGCATGAACGCCGCTGCAATATACCACGGCGTGCACACTCACAACCATCTGCATGTTCATCAATAATAAGCAGCGCGGTTCAAAGTGTTGATTTTTTATGTGTTATGCATGCCTGGAGATCAATAGCCAGCCTGTGATTGCATCTGCATCAAACATGAGTAAGAGGCAGCGAGGGAGGGAGGGCGAGAGATTCAACGGGACGGACGAACGCTACACGTGTGTGTGTTGATCCCGCGAGAAGCGGCATCAAAACAAATCTTACGTTTGTGCAACTCGCCGTGCGTGTTTTGGACTTTTTACACAGATGATGCACGCTCAACTTTCAGGGGAAAATCTAAATCGTACAAATATAATAAGGAGTGTCACGGTTTCGATTATTTCATCAAAATAACGAAACTTATCACGTTTGATTACTTTTTGATAACTTTTCTAAAAGATCTTTTAAATCAGGCAATAACTCCTAATAAACCAGCCATATAACTTAGGTAATGACCACAAATCTGATTGGTAACTACGTTTTAATCGCATATTTTCCCTCAGCTTCTGTGTATGTATGTAAAGATAAAGATAAGAAAAAGAAACTCAGAGAGAACAGCCTGATGCCTAAAACATGAGGAGGAGGTTGGAGTGACGTGGGGGAGCTGCCATGAGCGTTCCCACGGTGAGAAGCGTCAGGTGGGCTGCGTGGTTCGTGATCGTGAAGCGCGAATGAATCAGCCAAAGCAAAGAAGGACGTCAGTGCTCAGAAGGAACCGAGGCTGCGTTCAATTCAAATGATTCATCGGCAACATGTTTCTCCATAACCAGGATCCCAGTTTGTCTGGACAGTGCACAGAAATCAAAATCTTAAATCTACATCTTGTTTTTTTCTTATTTTCTTAATATTCTGCTCGGTTCTGGGCGTTTCTGGGTGATTCTGGAGAAAGATAACAGATCGTTGACCCAAAGCATCAAATACTATCTCCACTTCTGAATTGAACAAATTCCATTAATCTCTATTTTACTGGTCAGAGGCAGAAACTGTGTCTCTAATAGGATGAATACTGCCAGGCTATATGAAAATAGGTTTTACAGCATGTAATTGTTATGAACTAACATTAAAGACTAAGTTTATCCGCTCTCGTACTCACTTCCCAGGCCGGTGGTCCGGTATGGTCCGATCCAGAGAGATTCTGTCGCTCAGGTAGGCGTTGTAGCCGTACTTCTCCCTCAGGTATTTAGCGTCGCTCTCCTCAGCTGGCGACAGCGTGGCGGGGAGGCCGCCTTTCCCCCGACCCCCGAAGCCCTCAATCAGACCCAGAGATTTGGACAGACCTGGGTGAGGCAAACGAGATTACATGTCAGGATCCTTTAGTCGGGCTGAGTCACTCTCCCCTCAGCGAGGCGCTCTGTGGCTTACAGCCGACAGCCCGCCTCCACATCGCGGCTCCAGCCTCAACATGAACATGCAGCGTGCAGTCAGGGGCTGTCAAAGCAGGTGAAACCTCCGAGCTGAATTCACATTATGACAAGCGCACAGAGCACCTTCACCGTGCAGATACACTCTACTAACAGAGACGTGAGGGCCTATTCCAGTACTTCCTGCTCTCACTGAGGTCAGTAGCTCCTGTGTGAAAACGCCACATGCAACACTTTTAATGACAATCCAAGGCTGCGAACTGCGAACTGCTAACTGCGCTTTGTGCGACTGGATGTATTTGTGGGCGGCAGTGTGACTGCAAAAGCCTGTGTTGGCAAACATCCTGCTGAAGAGTCCTGGAGGCAGCGAAACCCTAAAAGCTCCGCCTCTGTAGTCGACCCTGACCTCTGACCCCCCCTTTACCCCCCCCCTGGTAAAGACAGTGCTCCTTCAGGGATTCACTAAATACAACGTTTAACCAGAAGGGCACTCCGCAGAGCCCACACCTCCGAGACACCAGCTGCCTGTAAGATCCAGGATTTACTCCAGTTCTGCACCAAAGGTTATGGGGGTCTATTCAGGGCCGAGATCCTCCATCAAGGTTTGCTGGGAATCATGGAGATGTTTGTGTAAACATGCTGACAAACCAACACAAGGACACAACCTCCTCCTCTGAGGGACTGAGGAAAGAGGCATCTGCATCAAACATAATTCATTATCATTAATAAAAGGTCATTTTAGTTATTTCACCGGTCAACTGTTAAAAGTCGTATAAACCGTTAATCAACCAAGATCAGTTGCAACTTTTCAATAAAAAAAAAATTCTTAATACATAATTTAAAACACATTTTACTGTTTTTAACTGTTAACTGAAGTTTAATCAAACATAAACTGACCATTCAAAAAGTTATTTTCTGTTTTGATCCTTTTGTCATGAATTCAGGATAATTAAATCTGTTTATTCATCCAACTAAACCCAGATTTGACCTTTTATGTAGATATTTAAAATTAAATTTTTTATCATAAATCATTTCATTGCTGATCTTTGCTGCCCGGCTGCAGAGGTTAAATACTCTCACATGCAACAGTTTGGGGATGTTTTCCTCCATAATCTCATCAAACATGTTTAAGATTAAATAATGAGAGGGGTGTGTGTGTGTGTGTGTGTGTGGGTGTGGGTGTTGGCAGAAGACAGTGAGCCGGGCTTAAATGAAGGTCTGCATCAACAGCAACTATTCTAATAATGACCACCTTGGTCACAGACAAACTAATGTAATGGTGGCATCTGCTATGTCCTT
>OMLP01021152.1:5270-18482 GCA_900302685.1 Spondyliosoma cantharus
CCCCCCCCGTCCAAAAACACTGCCAGGCTTCCCTTACAGGCACCATACCTCCCAAAACACACCCTACACCCACCTCACATGCAGACGGACTCCCCACCTCAGCCGCCGTCCACTCGCCGCGCCCTCCGACTACATTAAGAAATCATCGCCCTTGTCAGGTTTGAGCTGACCCGGCTATACTAAGTGCCACTGTCAGGGTCAGCTGGTGCGCGGCTGCAGCTACTGTTGGGGATTTAATTACACCCACATGAGAGACCTATAGAAGGTGGAGCATAACGCGTAACGACGCAGAGTTACTGACTTTTAAATGCTTGAGTTTCCTCACACTGACATTTAGTGCGCAAGTCTTGCGAATCTGTGAATGAGCGGTTGTAGGGTCACATTTCGACCGGCCACTGAGCGTGAACTTGGCATGTTGCCAGGTTCTGATGTATGTTTTCATGCGAGTAAGAGAGAGAATGTCGAGGTGGGAGAGAAGTTCGTGACAGGAAGGAGGAAGAAAAGTACAAACTTGCGTGCTTTCTTACTGGGAGTATGTGTATTCAGTATAGGAAGCTACAGCGAGGGGACTTTTAGCGTAGCATAACACTGGAAACACGGGGGGGGGGAAACCAAGCCCCAAGAAAGAGCGGCAAGCTTTGCAGCCAACTTATGTAGTGGCCATATTGTGTAATTACAACGTTAGGCAACACCATCTTTCGCTGGGCGCCTCAGTGGACGTTAGCCGGCTCAGTTGGCGGAAGTCTCCAGTGTGCACAACACGGAAGACCTGGGTCATTTCATAACCTGGAAAGTCGAGCCCATTTTGTCTTCATGCACCACTGAGCAGCTTCCACAGGAATGGATGGCGCACCAGCTTCAACGCTGCATCCAGGTTTGTATGTAGCGTCCTCGGGGAGACAGCGAGCCTAGCTCTGTCCAAAGGTTACAAAAACATTCCTGTGTCTTGTGTTCTTACATACACCATCCTGAATATTTCCAAAAAGTTTGAAACTCAGAGAAATCTAATCTAACTTAAGGTAACGGTACGTTTTATAGGTCATCTGTCACTAACTTCTTCCTCTCCTGCAGCATCCTTCATGATCCCCAAAAGCTTTTTGTATTAAACAAAGTTTGCAGTAAACTCGAGACAACCTTGATTGAAAACACGAACCAAAAACTGATAAGTCTGTACATGATACTTCTATTTTTACGACTGTGTGCTTATTTAACGATGCTTAGCTGACTTAATGGAGTTATTTGGGGCATGGAGAAGCACAGTATGTTTTTCCTTCAGTGACAAGCTCTGTTGTCTTTGTTCATCCAGAGAGGCAGCTGTACATCAGCTGCCTCTCTGATTAGGCGCTTGTTCCGATGCCTAATTATCAGGCCATAAATCCTGCTGGACAAGGTGTCAGGTGATGTCAATTCAGCCAAGGATTTCCATCGGTTCGTTCGTGTCACCTATCCAGTCAAAGGCACCGTCCGTTTGTTTAATAATTGATCGAGCCTCTGTGCAGGCTCGGTGCATGAAGGCACCTTATGTGGCGTCTGCTCTGCCCTCTTAATCCCAGACTGACAGTTGAGAAATGGCTTTATTATCCTTCAACCGGAGGAATTTAGAGGATGTTCATGAGAAAACCGGCAGAAATATGAGATGCTGGGAAATATTTGGTGGATTACGTCACATAACCGAAGTACAAAAGAAAAAAAAGAAGAGCGCTTGATTGCTGTTTCTGCTGACTTTGCTTAATTTCAAGCTCGACTTCTTAACATTTTTCCACTTCATTTCATTCAATTTTATTTTGGGTTTATAATACATAATATTCATTTTTTTAAAGTAAATGAAGTTTATCTACTTATTAAAACATGATAAACATGTAAAATCAAAATATTAACATAAAATAATCAGCTGTGCTTTTTCTTCGCATATTTAATGTATTTGTTAGACAATAAGGGATTCAATAGGATCATTTGTACCATTTTACCTTGAGTAAAGTCCATTTCTATATTTACCTGCTGCCATAAAGAAACACTGCAGGATGAGAGAGCTTCACAGGGGCCCACGATGGAAGAAGCAGAGAAAAGATCAAGTGTTTTTGATCCTCCACGACCATTTCTCTTCTCTTGTGGACAGATGACAGCGGCTCAAAAAGGACGGGCCTGCTTACAGAGCTGACGGTGGTCCGTCAGAGGGGAACGACCGGGTGAGTTTTCGCTGATCCGCTCGTACTCAACCGGATCTTCATCATCTTCTACTCTTACAAGAAAAACAGCAACAGCTTCGTGAGCTCCATTTTCTTCCCGCCAGAGAAAAATATCATTTATCATTTATCCTGGGACTATAAATGAAATCCAGTAGCTGTTATAAGATATTTCAGTGGTGGAACAAATGAAAGACAGACCCATCAAGGTTTTCATTCTAAGAGCTGTGCAACTAGCATAAAAGCAATTTCTTCATCTTTCCTACACACATCTTTTGCATTGTGAATATTATTTGACATTATTTATTTAGGTGATGGTAATAAATGAACCCCTTCTAGGCTTTCCCCCCCACATATTGTAATTTCTGACATTCATAACCTTTGATTTTAAGTTGGCTAAACAAATAAAAATCAAGAACAAATAGCTGACATCAAACAACTTGATCACCAGAATAAATCCTGGCCATGTTCATTTCCAGAAACCACAAATATGTTGCAAAATTTAACATCTGTTTACGTTCTATTTTAATTTGTTAACACTCTGTTTATAGTCTCCTTAGTTTTGTCACCTCTAACACAGCTGGAAATTGTCCCGCCTCCTCATTAAAAATACCCAGTTTTCGTCTGCAAACGACTCGTCAAAACTATCCGGTATAGATGGCGCCATCACGCTGGATTGTGTCCTCAGCATCCTGTTGAATTATTCAGTGGTTTCATGCTTACACATCTCAAATAGTGGTCCCTTATAATTCCATCACCTCCCGACAAGAGTGTCAGATCATAATCTGAACGCGGTATGACACGCATTGTATAAATGTTTATATGAGGGGGTTGAAAGTAGAAATTTAATGCCAACATTGTATTCTGGCGACCGGGCTGAGAAAAGTGCCTTTACATGTCACCTCGATGGATATCTAAGAGTACAGCAGCAGGCCATCAATATCAATTAATTGGATTAAAACAAACAAAAATCAGATTCGAACTTTTCCCCCACTGACTTTACTACCTCCATCACCATCCAGTCCAATAAGGTGCAGTGAAAACTTTTGACCCTCGTCTCGCCTTAACTCAGTCTTTGAAGAACACCGCCCGAGAAGGTGCAGCAGAAAATCACTTTTGAAGAAGATCTGATCTGAACGCTGTATTAAAATAATCCTGCCCCCTTTGCTTCTCAACATCCTGCGAGCCTGATGCTGGGGGCCTCGATATTACAATCACTGTAATGAAGCCGGGATTGATTGAATGATTGGCAGCTGGAGACATGTGCGCTGAATGACCTGAGCCGCGGCTTTAATGCACAAACACAGTGACGGACACAGTGTTCTGGGGTATGTGAAGCCATGGAAAGTGCGGCAGGGTTCAAGCGCAAGAGGCTGAAGCCAGTGTGTGTGTGTGTGTGTGTGTGTGTGTGTTTGGTAGCTCCTGTTTGTTTCACTTGCTCCTGGGCGAGCGCTGGCATTTGTGTGCGATGTGTGTAATGCGAGTGTGTGTATTTGTGTATATTGCCTGAGTGGCAGGAGGCAGAGGGGCACTGCTAGGGGTGGTCAAACACAACAAGTGAAGGAGGAGGAGGAGGAGGAGGTGGTGGTGGTGTAGTGGCGCTGAGGTGGTGTAGCCTATATGTGTGTTTGGATTCGGATCAGACACGTTTAGCTGGACACGGTGGCTTTAAGCGGCGTTTCAGCTGACAACAACTTGCCAACCAGCGGTCTTGCCTGCCACCGCCGCCACCTCAGCCCTCTGATTCATCTCTCCCTATCAGTCCACTGCTATCTGTATCAATCATTAGAAATCATTTATTTTTAGTGGGATGTGGCCTCTCGCCCTCCTCGCTGCCCTCTTGCCCCCTGCGGGCCCCCCTCTTGCCTTGGAGCCCCTCACTAATGAGTGTCAATCTGGAGGGCTGTGGCACTTTTACTGCAGACACCTCCCCTGACAAACGCAGGGCTTCAGTCAACATGAATCATGCAAACGGACGGCAGCAAAAGTGACAACCGTGCCATCCGCCGCCAGACCCCTCCCTCGTTTCCTCCCCAGCCTTTTAAAAAGTTTGTTCATGAGAGCCAGAACATTTTGTTTTTCTTCTGATGCAGCTTCACTGCTAGATGTAATCTTTACAAAAACCTCTGAAATGACTCATTATCGTAGTACTATAATTACCCTCTGCCGCTTTGAAGTTTCGGCAATCTCAATACACTGTTCGCTGAACAAGGGACAGATTTCAGACACAAACTGAAAGTCTGCAGTCACTCGAGTGGCTCTGCAAAGCTCTACATATGCAAATATTAAAAGGTTAATTGACATGTTTTTCAACCTTTTCACCCCACGGTTTTGTTTCTAAGTGAATAATGGGGACTGAAATTTTGTTCAGGACCGAGCGAGACCAAAATAGGCTTTGATATATTGTGCACTGTCAAAGTATGTCCACTAAAAGCACTTGTTTTGGCCGCTGACAGTTGTTCTGACAAAATTATGTAAAATATCCGTAGACTGAAATCTTTTGTTCAACTAGAAATAAAAGCCACCAGTCTCCAATTGCAGAAACAGTGATTTTAATCTTTGTAAAAGAGAGCTGTGGTGGTACCGGCTGGAAAGTGCTTACAAACCAGCCCCCAAACCACATGAAAATATAAACAAAGTATATACAAGGTATGTAAAAGAGTTGGATATCAAGGGATTCAGTCAAAGATTAACAGCAAAAGAGAACCTGCTTGCAACAGGGTTTTGAAAGGCACAGCTCTGATGCAGGAAGCCAAGTTTGAGTGGCGACATTTGATGCTCACAATTTCCCTCAACTAGAAAAAAAAAAGCAGCAAAGAAACTCAACAGGGCCTTAAAAAAAAGAGCGGTTTCTGGCTGAAGATCCGTTCGGATGAGGTCTCCGGTGCGTCAAGGACAGAAACAGAATCAGAGTGACGCCACCTCTCTCGTCGCACCCTGATTGGCTGGGAGGGGAATAACCCAAGCTGCTCCCGCTCGTTAATTAGGAGCGAGTGTCCGCAGTGTGCACACAGGTGATCTGAATCCGCTGCAATCAATCCGGAGGGACCTCGACGTTCAGCTAAACTGAAAAAAAAGATACAAGCAAGTACTACGTAATGGGATTGTTCCAGACTTCATTAAAACTCAACGGTGAAACAAAATAAACTCACAAAAAAAAAAACATCTTAGTTTGACTTTCAACGCCTCCAACAATCAGCGTCCCTGCTTTGGTTTAAAATAAACCCATAAATCACTGAATTAGATGTAAAAATATTGAGAGAGGAGCGAGTGGGAGGGACGTCAGAGGAGCAGCAGGGGGTCTGTGGTGCTGGTACGTTTTATAGATCTAACACGGCGTTTTGACGAGTTTAACGCGAGTGTGTTTAGCAAACGGCTGTTTCTTCATGAACAAAACAAAAAAACATCTCGTAGGGATCATTTCCATAACGTTGTGGACAAACAGTCTCAGCGTGTCGGTGGCAAAAACGGCATTTTAATGGACAATTTTAACGGGAATACAAAATCTTTATTCCCATTAGTTGGCTAAATGCAGAAATCCCTTGCTGATATTATTATGCTGAAACACTGATTTATGAATTAGCACTGAAGACAAGGTGCAGCTGATCAATCATGCGGCTGGAATATCATCAGTTTTAAGTGTCGGACGAAATACAAATTCTGACCTGATGATGGTACAAAATGAAACGTTGCGGAATCACCAAAGTCAGCGGGGTTCATCCTCTGGGGACCGTGAACGTACCTCCTTTCGTGTCAGTTCAACTCTACGTTATCAATATATTTCACCCCAAAACCACAAATGTCAACTTCACAATACTGCGAGAGGAAAAAGGTTCAGCAGGTCGGCAAACGTTTGAACGCAAATCTGTGGCGTTTAGCCCGATAGAAGTTGAGATGTTTCAGCGAATGAGGGGGAAATTGATCGCTTGTACTGATATGTGCAATTAGCGTGAGGGGTCAAATTCTGGTCACTGCTCAGACCACAGTCCCCTCCACAGCACTCGGGGCTGCGTGTCTGACATGACTGTTTGAAGGCCTCCACTTGATGTGATGAAAGTCGTCACGGCGGTTTTGACGTCGCGGGTATCAGAGCGTCTGCGTTTGAGCGGACCTTTTGTATCGCTGCGTATAAATGAATTTGCCTTCGTGAGTGCGTATGCGTCCATCCTCTGTGTGCCTTTGATTCTCGGGATGTTGGCGTATTCTAGTAACCAGGCGGACGTCAGAGATCTATTCTGGATGCCCGCTGCAACAGCCGGCCAGCAACAGCAGCAGCAGCAGGGGGAAGGAATGCCGTCTGTCCGGAGGCCTGGGCAGAGTGATCGCTGATCCTGTCGGAGGAAGCGGAGATGGCGGCTCTCCTGTTTCATGGGTTGTGGAGGAGAGAGAGAGAGAGAGGAGTGAAGAGAGAAAGGGGGAGTTGGACTTGGGGACATGACACTCATGAGAGACGAGAGGGAGAGTGGTGGAGGTGGTGGTGGTGCTGGTGGAGCTGGGGGGGGCTGAAGGCATTTGGTTTGGTGCCAGTCGAGCCAGCTTTCTGGCATGCCGCATTCCAGGAGATCAACACCACGGTGTTTCCTTTCACCCCCAACCCACATCCACCCACCCAGCAGCCCACCCCGAAACCACAGCATCAATTTTTTTTTTTATTCAATAAATCTTTATTGAACGTTGTTGAAAGCGGCAGAGTTAGAGAATCGTGGTCCAGTTACTGTAAGTGTGATACACTGTTCACCCAGGCCTCATCGAATTAATCACACTGTCCCTCAAAGCGAGAGAGAATTTGTGTGATTTTGGAGAGAAGAAATATTCTTCATCGCTGTGACGCGGGGCTGCAGCTAACAATTAATCTCATGGTGGATTAATGTGTTGATTATTTCTCTTGATTAGTCGGTTATTTGCTTGTTCTGTAAAATGTCAGATAATGGTGAAAACCCAACCCTAAGATATTTAGTTTACCAGGTTTAGGTTTGTGGTTTAGTCATTTCCTGTTTTATTTTGTAGGTTCTCTTCTCACGTGTCATGTTTTGCTTTACATTTCCTGTCTTTGCCTTTTTTCCCGCCCCTTTTCTCCTGTTCACCTGTGTTTCCTCAGTCATTAGTCTGTATTTTTTCTTCACTGTGCCAGTTTTTCTGTGTTTTCAGTCTCTTGAGTTTTTTTTCTCGGATTCTCGTTAGCCTGGTTTGGTTGCAGGCCTTTTTATTGCCAGCGTTTTGATATTTGGATTCCGGCTTTGTCAATAAAGCTCCCCTTTTTATTTTTGTTAACCTACCTCCCTCAGTGTCTTGCATTAAGGTCCATCTGTAACACATAACAGAGGAGTGAAGAAGACAGAAAATGATCACAAGCAGGAGCTGGAATCTGACATTTTGGCTTGTTTTTCAGAGGGTAAAGCTGTTGACTCTCCATGTTCCCTCTGCAATCACCAAGCAGATTCTTGTTGCCTGTGTGTTTAAGATGGCTGGCCGACTGTCAGTGCAGGCTTCCAGTAGGGTGACGAGAGGGATGAGTTTGTTGACAGAGGATGATAGTTTGATACCAATACATCAACAGATGATCGTTCATCCAAACCCAAGTCATGGGAAAGTGTTAATCATTGCACTGACGTAATTCACGTCACTGACATTAGTCCGGGAAGGACTTTGGAAGGACTTTTCGATTCTGGTGCCACCACTGCTGACGTGCGTGAGATCTCTTGATGGTCTGGTGGTTCTGGATTGGATTGAAGTGCACAGAATAGAAATACTTAGCTTCAGGAGCTGTGCAGTTTGTGTGAACTTGCTCTACTATTCCAGCGATCATTTGGTATATGGGTTCCTTACTATATGTGTACCTCATGTCATATGTTGCTGCTGCCTATCAGATGATTTGTTTGCTTTAGATGTACACATGACCATGTATCCATACACTTATTAGCTGCCTACTTTGTTTTGAAATACACACACACACACAGCAGCTGATCTGAGTGTTTGCTTGTGAAACGTGACAACATTAAGAAACCAAACCCGGCCTGTACTTTACTGTATTCCACCTAAATAAACTGACTCCTCTTGTAACGACCTGCTTGCTCAGACAGGAGTGTGTAACATGGTGGAAATGCCACCAATGATGCTGCAGTCAAAAATTTCGGTTTCAGGCATGAATTTTTTCATGTGGAACATCGATGCTTGCTAATGACTCAGGCGGCGAGATCTGAAGTGACATTTTGAAGTGACATTTTAAACTTCAGAGAACATTACGTGCCTCGGTCCTCCTCCACCACTGCCTGTAAATGCCCTTGAGCAAAGCAGCGAATCTCAACCTGCTGCCGGGTGTGTTAGGATGTAAGGGAATATTATCTGCGTGCCTTCGGGGGGGGGGATTCATGAAACAAAAACAGGTTTCTCACAGTCAAGTTTATCTTAAAAAAAAGAGAAGCATACTGAAGACAGTAACATCCAAACCATCCACTGTAAATTGTACACAACAAACACGGCAGAGTTTCATTTGACCTGAAACAGTTTCCACTGTACGTTTCTAATTTGGTGTCTAACCACACCATGACGGTCATGTGATCATGCTGGGTGTGAAAACCATCACATCCCTTCAAACCTTTGCCCCTTTTTCTAGTTACTGATGACGTGGCTATCAAGACATCTGATAGAGGCAAATATATCTCACTCTTGAATATGACAAGAGTGAAGTTAACAACTTAACTTATCAATTTAACAGAAGTGGCTTTAATCATGCCAGCAGAATGGCTCGAGGAATAGCAGTGTTAGTCGGTTCATCACCTCGGTCCAGACTGAAATATCTGAACAAGGATTTGCTCTTTTAATGAAGAAATGTTGTCCAGTTCTGATAAAACCGCTTCTATTTGGCAGCCTCCACGCTAACCTTTTTGCAGATTCCTCTTTTTCTTCAGAAGCCTTGCAAGATGGATTTACATAAATGATTCACAAGATGATCTCGTGCCATCGTCCGGTCCAAAATGTATTTCCTTAGACGCGCAGGTTTATGACCTAATATCTGCCAAGCTAATGACATTCTCTTCAGCCTCAGTTGTACTTTGTATTCTGTGCCAACTAGCAAATATGGTATGGTAACAACCAAAATTTAGACGGTGGACATAATCATACCTCAAAACATTTTTGGAGCTTCATGGCAGCTTCAGCACCATTGAAGCGCTCTCTTAAACAACTGAAGCAGATGGGGGACTTAACCGAACCCCCTCATGATACGACCCCACACAGCTGAAGTCCCTGGAGACTCCAAATACATTGAAGATGTTATTTACACTCTTGCCGGTCGTGTGTGAGTGAGTAGGTAATGACTGTATTGTCATTTTAGGGGGAACTGCTCCTTTAATTATATACTGTATAAAAGTGATATTGTGTGTGTGTGTGTGTGTGTGTGTGTGTGTGTGTGATTTTGTGTGTAAAAGGAGTTTTTGTGTGGCTGTGGGTATTTTTATGAATTTATGTGTGTGTGTGTGCGTGTGCGTGTGTGAGTGTATTTATATGAATCGGTGCATGTGTGAGTGCGTGCACGCCCATGTGAGTGGTGGACAGTCTGTCAGCTCAGGTTAGCCTGACGCTGAGTGGCCACACCTCAGGGGTGTGCAGGCCTGCGAGGCGGGCTCTCTCTCATCAGCAGCATTAGGCCGCCGTGTGTGATGGCTGCTGACCCCCGGCGGAGCGTTGGCCGTGACGGTCGGCCGGTGTTGGGCACCAATAACGCCAGGTCCTGGGCTCACTTCCTGCCAGGAGCAGCCCTCACTCTCCTGCTGTCAAATAGTAAGTGGCGATGGGAAAGATGGCACTTTGGGTAATTTGTGCTGGGCCTCATCAAGGACACCCTGTTAAAATGCCCCGTGTCTCTGAGTCACAGGCCATGGAGGAGATGGACGAGAGGGAGGGAGTGTCGGGAAAGTAGTTTGAACAAAACTTTATCCACTTTCTACAGCGGATTAAAGGGTGATAAATAGATTCAGCCATTGATTTTATCAGTTACGATAATATTCTAATCAAGACAATCGCTCAAATCTGGACACATGGTGACACCGCTTAAAAACAGTACAAGCGGGCAGAAATAACAGCCGTCAGTCAGGTTTTAAACTAAGAAAAGGTTGGAATCAGGTTAGAAAAAACTCATTTAGAAGACTAAAGGAATGATATGTTTTTTCAATAATGGTCTATTTTGTACACCTTTTACATGGCGAATTTGTGATTTGCAGTATTCGCTTATACAAATAGAACTGACTCGATTAGGTGAACAGCAAAATTATTTCCCTGTTGTAAACAAACATTGCAGTAAACGGACTGACGTCCTGGTTGAACGTCATCAAAGAGCTGTTGGCGTCGCCTCCTCTCGCCTGTGTCTCGGCCAAATAGTTGCACTTAAACTCGGCACAAACGCCCGCGTGAGAGGACGCACCTCTCCGTACCACCAGGTGGCAGTCATCTGTACCCGTCATTCAAATAGGGATATCGATAGACTCAAGGCGACAGATGCAGAATAAGATAAAACGTTTGACTACCAGTGTCACACGAACATGAATTTGTCTGATAAGCAGCTACAAAAGGCACCGGCGTCGGTCGTTTTGTTGTGGAAGAGGAGTCTCAACAGAGCTTTTCCTTTCTTTCTCTGTTCATCAACAAAAACTAGTTGTTAAAGCTGTTTTTTTTTTTAGCTATGAAAGGTCAGACTCAAAGTTTACGGTACTTTCAGGTTATGGGAATTCTTTGTCATGATAATATCAGATACAATATACATATTTTTTTATAATCTAATATAACAAAATGAAGGTAGATAGGGCAGATCAAGTTCAGATCTCTAATCTGTGAACGGAGACATTTGGCTCCCTGTTGTGTGATGGTCAACAGCGGCAGCAGGTGCACCATGGGGAAGAACAACAGGGGCCACCACCACCAGGAAGTGACCCCTGCCAGAAACAACAATGAAAAAGCCAGGGTTTTGGAGCCTTGAAAATATGAAGTGACAAAGGGTGCCCTTTGTGTGGGAATTGACATGGTACAAGGCTGACACTGTGCACCCTCTAGGGGTTGATCTTCCAGTCAGGATCAAATGCCAAAACTAGGTCAGTGGGGAGAGAAAGAGAAAGAAAAGGGAGGAGGGGGGGATTCTTAATATTAAGAAAATTCGTGGCAGTTTATTTTAGTGTTCGACACCTGAAGCAGAATCGGCTGCTCAGTCAGTCAAACGCACCATTATCACCCACTCATCTACCACTTTGAAACATTTCTGCCTAAGTCAAATCTGACAGTTTTATCTGATAGACAACATCAGTGGCCCGGACACAATGACTGACTTGTGGTTTCATTGTCAGTGTTGGTTTGGGTCCTCACTGATGAGAAGTCACCTGTGGTTGTTACCGCAGATCCTCCACACGCTTACAGACAAAGAGAGGCTGATGCTGACGAAGGTAGCAGGTGGACTTACAGTGTAATGATTTACAGACACTTAGGATAAAACAAACATCCATCACTGTCACGGCTGCGTATGAAACCTCCGTAAGTTTTGGTGTTCACTGAAATTTGGTCGAAAAAGTTTGCATCACATGTGATCTTGCTTGGATCAAATAATTCCCGATAGTTAAATCATAGAATCAAAATTTATTTCAATGCCGATTTCAACCCTGTCTCCCAAAAACAAACAAATAATGACATTTACATTTACAAACCACTGAGCGATGATACCCAGGTGTATCCAGGACAGTGACGTACAGAAACTAGACCTGAACAATCAGTTATCGTAATATTTATTGACAACGATTCTGATAATCGATTCACAATTGACTCAAATCTTCTGATTCTCTGGTTTCATATCGAAAGTCTGTTTTTTTTGACATCAGCAAATCAAAGTGATCACTTTGATGTCTAGAAAGACCGATGGGCGATGTCACCAGGATGTAATGTTAGAAGTCAACGTTTCTGATGCTTATGAGAAAACTACCAAACAGGTGACCACAGCTCGAGTCTGTGGGGATATTTCCAACTAATTTATTAGGGAACAAAACCATGTTTTTCACTTGGAGGTGGAACATCTCCAGCTGTTTTTTGTAGCAACCAAAACCAGCTTTTTTTCCATCTCCATGTGGCGAAAACAGGCATTTTAAGCCAAACCATGATGTTTTCCTAACCCTAACCAGGTGGTTTCTGTCCCTCAAACTAACCAGAACATTAGAACATAGAGAGAAATAGGAAATTAAATCTAAGAAGAGTAAAGTCTCAACATACAGAAATGCTGATTTGGAACTTATCTGTGGTTTTGCCTAAACTTAGCCTACTTAATTAACATTTACGCTGTCGATTGGGTTGGCAAAAATGTGTTATTTTCTGAACCCTATCCCTAACAACTTCAAAACGACATAGAATTTAACCTCAGGAAACATCCACAGTTTGCTGAATTGCCAACATTTATTCTGGGTTTAATTAACAGAGCTGGTATCAGCTGCAGCCCCTCAAAGGATAAAATATATTAAAAATAATAATTTCTTACAGCCCACATGGAGGTATTTTTGTTATTTTGGCAGCAGCATAGATTTCTCCGTGTATTGGTTTACCTAACTGATTCACAAAGAATACAGAATTGCCAACCTTCATCATGTAAAGCGAAAGAAGCAGGGGATATTGAAGCGAGGTGAAGCGTTGTTTTCTCAAAAAATGTCACCCACAAATAAGGGTTACGCATGTTATAATTTGTGCTAACAAGCTGGAATGCCAACATCTTTCTTTCCCCCTCCAATCACCTTCTGCCTACCAGCCATGACTTGCCTGTAAAGTTCTCATCTGGGAACGCGGGGGCCTCGCGTTGTGAGATGAACAACAGCAGGAATAACAACAACCGGGCTGATCTCCCCCTCCAGAGGAACAGGGGTCTGGCTGGTCCGAGCACACCGGCGACCGACCCTCCCTCTGGCCCTTGTTTGTCATGAGCTGACCCTTCCATTTAATTAATTAAAATTAGCATCTGTCCCCTTGGCATTGACTTGTTACGTCAGATAGAATCAGCTTTTGTATCAGC